>BEXV01000322.1:243533-259560 GCA_003118195.1 Hemicentrotus pulcherrimus | reverse complement strand
TTGCCGAATAAAAATGTGAATTTGAGGTGAATTTGAATTTGAGACTGTCATTTATCATTGATGACAAGTTTTGTAAAATGGGGCCCAGATGTTTCAGTAAAATGGCCATTATAAGTGTGTGTAGAAGAACCCATACATTAGATTGAGACCAGTAACATGGACACTGTGACAAAAAGGCCCATGCACGTTGATGCTTTATCAACACACAATTATAATATCGAAAGACAGATAAGAAACCCCCAACCTTCAAAAATGTTCAGACCTATCAATTATAGACCTAATATCAATTATAGACCAGTAGTGTACATGGATAATTCTAGCCTTCGTTAGGCTCCCACATCTTCAAACATCAATACAACATCTTCAGGAGTCTTGTTCACAACCAATTGTCACATTCCGTCTCAATGGATGGGCTACTTTTTTTTATCCTGTAACCATCATTCATTGGATGCATTGAATTCAAATCAAGAATATAGCTGGTTTTGGTAGAACTGATATGCCTATAGGATCAACTTATTACAACTCTGGTCATTTATAAGGTTTTCAATAAAGCTTGACCTAAGACAACCTGTTTAATATACATCAAGACATTTGATTTTAACTGGTTAAGTATGCAAATGATCTTACTTTCGTTAAAAAAAAACCCAGGTAATAATCCATGAAAATTAGTAGCCTATGCCCCCACACGAATGAAGTTGATTGCATGATGATGGAACACACTATCTCTCCTTCCTAAAATAATAAAATACAACCTAACCTTGATTTGTCTGTTCCTGTTAATCAGTTCTTTGTTCTCTCTTCTGTAGTTTTCAATCTTCTTTCTGGTGTCTTCAACATCTACTCCATTGGTGAGGTTATAAACTTAAAAAGAAAGACATATTATAGACACATTAAAAATACATCAGAAATATTGGGGGACCAGTATTCAATATTTGTCTAATTGAAAGGTAAAATTTAACATCTGGGACCATGATCAATCTTAGTTTTTGGATGTACAAATCAAGCACAGTAACAAAAGAGATTTAACAATAATTTTGAAATACTTAACTACAATAATTTTGCATATCTCAAGTTCTCAACCATGTTTATATTCACAAGAATGCATAGGAATGTACCTGTAAAGGCTGGTCAAAATTGTGAAAGAAAAAAACAGCAGGGCTTGACATTAACATAGACCAGGGACACATTGGCCCTGAACATCTTAGTCTTGACCCTCAAATAAAAACTTCAACAGGGAATTGTACATACAGACCCTAAAGGTCTCAATCCAAAACCCCTAACCAGAAGTTTGTGTTGAGCCCTGTTTAGAATTAACTTATATCAACCTAAGAATGGTTACTGACGTCGGAAGTAAGCTCACCAATATGCTCTATGTCTTCTAGGTAGTCATTATACTCTCTCAATGTAGGAAAATCACTCTCCTGTTTTTTGTAACTGAAATAAAGAAAGTTGTACAGTCATAACTCAAGAAGATACCCGACGTCTAATATATAACATGGATCATCATCGAAGGCCACATAGGCTGTTCAGTACAAAACCAATTAGGCTCACATGATATGGTATTCTTAGTATTCATAAACTGAGGATTTACCAACTGTTCAGGCATAGATAAATTGTCAAACTACAGGGTTGCAGGAATAGTGTTTTTTGACAAATAGAACACTCTCCAAGGATATATAATATAAAAATCATGAGATTTTTTATCATTCTCTACCTTCACTTTACTTTGTACAGTGCCTATACTATTGAGTCTTAACTTTTTTCTTATCCATTATCAAATTCTTGACAGCTTTTGTTTACTCTAGGTGATGTGCAAGTAAAGGCACAGCCTTATTTATGTAACAGTTTGACTTTTATGCAAATTTCATAATAGATTATGTGAAAATGAAGATACATGGAATGGAAATAGATTATAGATAGAGAGATTCATTTATAGGAAGACAAACGTATAGACGTTCATAGATAAATTGTTGTACTTACTCTTTCATCACTCTCCTTCTGATATCCACTTCTTTTTCAATGACTGAATCTTCAAAGATTTGTACTCTAAACTGGTTTCTCCTGAGGGGTGTTTTACACTCAGGACATGTTCCAGCTCCTCGTACAAACAACAGCTCAACACAGTTATCGCATCTGAAATAACAAAATAATGAAGATTTTCTTTTCTTCTCTTTCTTACAGTATCAGGGACCCGAGTAGAAATATCTATGGCACAAACTTCTGCTGCTTTCCCAATCACAAACCAGCACTCCATACAAGTCGAAGAGTAGACTAACTTATATTAGGGTTTACTTCTTCACCTGCCATGAGCTGTGCAGATACCAAGTGAGATTACGATTTGTACAGCATACAAAATTCAGGGCACCCGCCAAGCCTTAGAAAACAAACGCACCTCACAACATCACTAAACCAAGAGATAGAAAAGAAAAGTTAGGAGGTAGCCCAACACATGTCTTGTTATTTGTGTCACCACACTTTTTTAGTGCAGGCTTTCAGTTTCAGATTTTGTCACCTATATCCCACTTTTCACGTCAGAATTAAGGTTAGGATGATATTAGGACGAGTTTTCTGTGATTTCCATTGTAGTCAGTTAGTGGGGGTGTAATGGGGTGATTTGTGTGTGGTTAGATCTCGAGTCTTGGCGGTGTCATTTTGAATAGACCGATGTTAATTTGGTACAAATCATAGACGCCCTGGGGGATCTACTAGTACTAGTGCTGTCATCGAGAAAAAAAATCTTTGTTGACATGTCGTCTTGAATTTTAGCCGACAATGACACATTGTTGACAGATGGTTGGAAGAATGCAATCCTTCCAACACCGGCGTGCATGCCAACAATTGTTCGTGAATGATTTTTATTTGCTGCAGCCGTAAGTAAGATGACCGATTTTGAGTTTGTGTTCACTTTGAAATACAAATTACACAAAACCAGTGTTGTTTGTAAAATGATTGAAAGTGCGTGTAAAGCCTATAAATGGGTTGATTCTTGTCGACAATATACTATCCCTGTCGAAATGTCGCCTTCCCATAAAAATGCACTTTTATCGACAAGGTTGTCGACAGAAGGCTTGTCGATGACAGCACTAGGATCTACTCAGATTTTGTTTGGACAGGGGTGTGCTGCTCAAGCCTCGAAACTCTTACCTATTTTGACACTAGTGTACTTTCGTATCCATTATTGACCCATAACTCCGGCGTGGAGATACCCTACTACAAGTAGAACATGCCGAAAATCAACTTAATCTTCATCAATTGTTCAAATAATGGTCATGATATAAAGTCATTATTTTTCTTACCCCTTTCGTGTCAATTTGCTTATCTTTTTTGGAGTATTTTTCCTAAAAATGAAGACCTTATAATATTCAATCTCTCACAGGTTTCACGGCAAACAGCTTCACAATATACCATACCTGAAGAAGGGGTGCAGGCGTGCGAGCGTGCGTAAAGTTATCGACTGTAATTGTCTTCACGCTCGCTCGCACTCCCGCCCTTTCTCGGCGTGGTACGGTATGCAGCGGTTTGCCGTCACGGTAAAAACTGTGAGAAAGTGAATATTATATTGTGTTTGTTTTAAAGGAAAATACTTCAAAAAAATATAAGAAAATTGACACAAAAGGTGTTATAAATATAACAACTTTAAGTCATGACTTTAAGGCCTAAAAAAAATTTGTTTGGGGCGGGCGGGCGGATTTTTTTCTGTTCCCCCATTTTTTTTTCAATATTTTTTTTTCCAATAAAAAAAAATCATTGGGATTGTCAAGCATATAAACAAAGAAAGTCTATAAAACACTTTAATATGGTAAAAGACTAGTTTAATGTACAATGAATATCAAGACCAATACAGAAAGTACTTTGGGCTTTGAAATACAGCACCTTTTAAATCTCCATTGTACTACTATAGCTACTTGCGCCCTCTATGTAGCAAAAAATGCCTAACCGGTGACCATTGGTCCCCCATGATCCTCTTTATCTTATATTAACTGAGAGCTGATTTGATGAGATAACCACCTGTCCAGTGACCTTGCAGGGTGGTCTAATCCCTCCTGTAAACTAGTACAGATGGGCTTTAAAATGAGTTTAAGAATGCTCAGAACCTGATTTGAATGAACGGCATTTTGACATAGAAAAATAAAAATGGCAAGTATAATAGATACCTAATTGCGTACTGAAAAGACAAAACTGGCAACGGGACGCATTTTGATCCTTGCAAATGCGTAAAATGGTATGTTTGGCATTTAAACTACCTAAAGGTAATACAAAGTTTTGGGAAAATTTCATCAGGATTGGATCATGAAATTTAAAATTTGCATTACCATTGTGAAAAATTATTTAAAAGAAAAATTGAATTTAAAAAAAAAAAAGAAAAAAAAATGCAAGCGGCCCGAAAATGACGAGCGGGCGGTCGAGGACAACCAAATGTTTTTTTTTTGTTGGCCTTATTTAAACAATTAATGAAGATTTAATCGATTTTTGGTATATTTTAGTAGAGTATCTCCACGCCAGAGTTAGGGGTCAAAAAATGGCTACGAATGTACACTAGCACCCTTATTTTTAAAGGAAACCAAAACCTTCAGACTAAATTAATTTTATTGTAAAGTTTAAGATATTTAAAAAATATCAGTGAAAATTTGAACAAAATCGGGCAAGGAATAAGGAAGTGAGAGCCTTTTGGAATGACTAGTCACTAGAGGGCGGTATTCAATTTGATGACATCATCGGTAAACAACTCTCCATGCCTTTTGTACGTAAAATTTCACAATTTTTTTGTTTTCTTCGTATTGATTTGTGTTCTTGATCCGACTTCATAACATGTGAAGTAGAATATCATTTTGCATTCTATATCTTGCTTTCAGGGAGTAGATTATCTCAATCACAAGAAAGAAGGAAAAACATGAAATTTGATGTACAAAAGGCATGGAGAGTTGTTTACCGATGATGTCATCAAATTGAATATCGCCCTCTAGTGACTAGTCATTTCAAAATGCTCTCACTTCCTTATTCCTTGCCCGATTTTGTTCAAATCTTCACTGATATTTTTTAAATATCTTAAACTTTACAATAAAATTTATTTAGTCTGAAGGTTTTGGTTTCCTTTAAGGGTTATTTCGGGGGATTTTTCGTGAAGTAGTCTAGACCCAATGTCTAAAGCCCATTTTCCAAATTTTTTGAAAACCCGGACCTGTGTTTAGGGATATTTTTGTTAAAATGGGACCCATGTTTCGGGATTTTTTGTGTGAAAAAGTGACCCATTAGAGCGGCACTACCCCATATGTCTTAATATGTGAGTACCCTCCTCCCCCGGGGGTGTACGAATTCTTTACACTTGTCAGTAGACCCTAGTCAACAAAACAAGTTTGACCTTTTATATGGCACACACAATTTGGAACGCATCGGACTAGGCCTACATAGTCATCACTTTGCTCCAGTTTCATAGCTCATCATGTACTTACATCGTATGACCACACACATTCACCATAAGCTTCAGAGATGGATTCCTGTATTTTGTTGTTTTACATCGTGGGCACATTTGATCATCCATATTGAATGAGATCTAGCAGAAAATATAACAAAATGAAAGAGAACACACGACGTTTTCGGCGTCAAAGGTTGATGCTATAATTTTATACTCGTAGATGGCGCTATAACCGATATGATTGTAAATATCTGGAGCTTTTGCAGCAATTCTCTAAATTGGAATCTCTAAAGTCTTGAGTCCCCTCCCTCACTTTTTTTGTGAACCCCAAGGCCCCAAATTGTAACTCTTTAATGTAGGGAAACTGCCTATTGCAAATGAATATTCAGACCAGCATAATGTTGGTTTCCGGCCGCATTCAAACATCCTATTTTTCAACAATAACCTTTTACATGTGTTTTGTTTGATATATTTCTCTATAATTTTGGTATTTTCATGTATCAACTTACAATAAATAAATTGCATGATTCTATTGCTTCTCTTTTCACAAAGAACTTGGATATTCATTCGGAATGAATATCCTACCCTACCAGGAAAAAAAATGATTTTCACATCCCCCGTTTACACACTACATTTTCTTCAAAAAACAATTGTGTATTCTGGGATACTAGTTCATCTTTCTGGAACATCCTGATCTTCATCCTGATTTTCTTCACCATTCTTCTATTCATCAGTTTATATATAAACTCAAGTTACATTCTTTAAATGCAATAATAATGATAATTAAACATTTTATGTATAATATCTTTCTCCTTATAACGTGTACCGTTTTACAGTTCATTTGCAATTTTAGGTATTCTTTTGCTTCTGTGACATAAGTGAATGTTATCAGGAAAGGAATGAATAATTCATGACTTCTAGTGTTCGGTTTTTTTTTATAAACGTTCAGGTGGTGCAAACATGTGGTGGAAATAGGTTCATATACTCTGCTATTTATTGGCTCGTCACTCCTTTTCGTTTTCGTGTATTTTCTTTCTTCTTTTTATTCATTTCCCCCTTTTTTCTGTATTTTATTCTATTGAACCCGTAAAAAAAAAAAATTACTGCCGTCTTACTTTTAATTATATGTACGTCTCTCTAAAGTAAACATTTTATGTCCCTGTCATTTTTCAAGTCTCCCAGAACCTATTCTTTACAAGCTCTGCTTTTCTATACGGTAGGTTCCTGCACATTTCACAGTTTGTGCTTTTTTTGACCTGGTTTCCTTTCAAATGATAATAGTTGTCACACAAATGTGTAGTCTGATAAATTTGTCAATTACTGTAATCATTTTTTAAAATTATGAAACAATATGTCTCTTATGTATTTTTTGTTATCTATATTGGATCTGCATGTGAAATGTGAAAACCAATAAACTCAAAACTCAAACTCATACAACCGAGAAGTTAGGTGCTGACTGCTGAATCATTACGTCGGCCGGGTGGCAGAAGGGCATTAGCGCGCGAGCCACTCGAAAACTAAATTATACGCATTTTGTTTTATATTTAAATTGCTTTCCGTCCTGTAAATAGGTTTAAAAACATAAAAGACTTATAGAAATGTTGTAATTGAACACGGCCACAATTTTTTTTAGTCAGGAAATAAGTCAGTTTTATAAAAGTCTGAGGCGATTTAGTGCTAAAGCCCTTCTGCTTAAAGTTTCATTATTGACCTGAAATCCAAGCTAACGCCCTTCTGCCAGCCAGATCCAATTAAAATTTTTAATTGGATCTGCATATTTAGGAAATCTTGAAGATCATAATTGACGATGTATCAATCATCATATATACAATGTCCAAAGATAACTTTTAACCAGTTTGAGGTTACATTTTGCATGTTCCCCTTTTTTTCTCTCCAGAAAGTGCCTTTTTTTGCTGATGCCCCCCCCCCCCCCCACAGATGGCAGCGCCCCTATGCTATGGACAATGAAAGTAGGTACTAGGCTGTTGACAACTGATGATGCTCGGCTCGTGAGTAGTTACGTACGCGCAGTCTGCATGTCTAATCCTGATTGGACAATACAGTACCACCTGCACGGCAAAAACTGTCCTTGAAATATGATTGGTTAAAAGTTTCTTACGTAAGTGTCCAATGAGTTCAGTCCGATAATCAACAAAACTTTGCGTACATCCGAAGCTGACGACAAGTTTGTAACGACGGGACTATAGTCTATGCAAATACCCTGGTCTATGCATTATATTAGCATTATAATTTGGTGGGTTTCAAAACAAAAAATCGGGCTGAAAATGATATTTAAAATAAAATTTAACATGAAAATCAACATCGCACCACAGACTGACATTCAAGCAAAATTCAAATAGTAAAATTATGAGTATAAAAGATCATCATTGTATGATCGGCAGGGGCTGGCTGGCGAATTAATACTCAACGATATGTAGATAAAATACCATGTGATCGCAAATAATTCCAAACATCTCGGTCAAAGGCTATTTCATTTATGTAAAAAAATATAATTTTCATCACACGATCACATTCATTCATTCGTAGTAAAGCTTGCGGTGTGCACAGTGCACAGTGGACACCGTTTGAGCGCATGCTCGCCCCATGATCTCGGGGAATGAGTGCAGTGCAGTGCTAGTGACGTCCGTGTGTAGATCGACTTGTGTATACATGTGTACGTGCAGTTCGCTCCAGCTGAATCATAACAACAATCTCTTACTATAATGTAACGTACCGGTACTACAACAACGTTAGTTATATTCTCGTTTCATTTCTCTTCCGCGACGTAGTGATTCAGTAGCTCAAAACCATCTTACGGTGAACTGTGTGACAATCAAATACAAACTTGACGAGCAAAACTGACTAAAAGCCACAGATATGGACATTCATGGCGTACGTGACAAAAGTGGGCTTGGGAAAGAGGCAGTTGAGGCGAAGCCGGAGACTCCATCTAGTCTTGTATCCTCTGAAGCCGTGTGTGCCTATGAACTATGTTCAGTGATGAGTAAGTTGTCGTGTTCTCGATGCAAAGATGTTCGTTATTGTTCCAAAGAACACCTGGAGAATGACTTGCATAGCCATAAAAAGGTTTGTCGAACTGCTGTAGGAGATCCAACATCAAAAGCCAGTAACCAAAGTACCATGAGGGCAAGTTTACCAAGCCTTCGGAATTTTCGCAAACGTTCAACAGGTGACAGTAACACAAGCCTACGTAATTACGAGAGCTCCTCGTCGTCATCCATGTCATCAATGTCTTCGTCTTCGTCTTTCTCGCAGAGCTTAGGGTTGATGTCCAGTGGCTCTCTGAGCAGTTTATCCGATGTCAACGATAGTCAGTTTGAACAAGAGAATGAGCAATTGACGGGACCTTTACGACGCACCACATCGAGTGGACGCGGGCTCAAACCCTTGTCAGAACTTGGAGAAACACCAGACTCAGATGAGAACAACACAGAAGAAGGCTACATGAGAAATGTCCCTTCTGTTTCATTTATTCTTGGTGCGCCTCAGAACATGGGTAGTAGCGACTCCAATGTTATCACATCGCCAACCCCTTTTTCTGTGGGTGTCGCCCCTCAGTTGAAAATCCCTCCAAATACAGACAATGGTGACCAAAGCAATGTCCCTGTCAATGTAAACTTGTCCCCACTGGTCAAGTATATCGTGAAAAACATGATGGACAAAGGTATTTGTGTGGTGGATAAGTTCCTGAATGAGTCCGTAGGAGATGAGATCTTGAGAGAAGTGAAGTCCCTTCATCATGAAGGTGACTTGACAGATGGACAGCTTGTGTACAGTCAAGAACATACCTCCAGCCAAGAGATCAGAGGGGATAAGATTGCATGGAGAGATGGAACTGAGAAGGGATGTTCAAGCATTGGACATCTCATCTCAAAGATGGATGCAATAATCATGCAATGTCAAGGGCAGCTTGGTAACCTGGTTATCAATGGACGGACAAAGGTAAGTATAGGAGAAGATGAACCATCAATATGGGAACTAGCTAATTAATTGTATGGTGAGAGGGAAATTTCTGTATGAAAAAAACTGTGTGTTTCCGAAAGAGTAACAATCAACTTTATTAGGCCTATTTACACAGCGCAACACCAAATTTTTGGACTGCCATTTACTCTTCCGGTACTACAAAAAATGTGGACAAAAAAACAGAATCAAAACACAATATTTCAAGAGTTTATATTTACACTGGAAAAATCAGTGAAATTTCTACCCCCGTTTAAAAAAAACCAGACTCCAGAGGTGGATTTTTCCATTTCTGTTTTTGTTATGTTTGCAGGTCGTTGCCTAGCAACTTCTGAGGAAACATCAAAATGTGATAACAATAGTCAATTATTGCTTGCAATGTAAATTCTAATGCAAACACAACCCGGAAATATTCAGAAAATACTTGATTTTTATAACAATTTCATTTACACGCCTTAAAATGTCACTCCTTGAAAATTGGCAAGGGTTCACTGTCATACTAGGGGAAATTTGTGTTTGCAGTGTCGTGTCAAAATGACACACTTGTCTTTTCTTACTCAAATGTCAATGTTCTTGCTATAATATTGATTAGTTTATTGACACAGTTGATCAACTCTAAGAACTTTAAACGATATTGGGAGTAATTGTTACAGGAATACAAATAGTATTGGTGTTGTGGTCTAGCAGATAATTCTTCAGACTATGAACCAAGAGGTATGGTGCTTGAATCCCTGCCACAGCAATAATGTCTTTGGCAAGGCGAGTTGGCTCAGTTGGTAAAGCAGCCATCTGTCGAACCAAAAATCCCTGGTTCGACTCCCACCCAGGCGTATGACTGAAGCCTGCATTGTGTGTTAACGTGCCCCTTTCCTTGTTCATAGACGCAGGTTATCAAGTGGAAAACACTCCTTCCCTCGGATAGGACGTTAAATGGAGGCCCCAATGTAGAGAAGAGTCATTACCTTTGCACGTGAAGAACCCACTGTACTATTCGTATAAGAGTAGGGGGGAAACCCCGGTGTAGTGGTCCACCTGCACCACACCCCCAGTATAGTATGATAATACTCTGTAAAGAGGTCTGTACTCAAAAGGAAGAAGAAGAAGAAGACAATATTAACATACAATTGCCACACTTGCCCCAGGTGTAGTAAAGTGGGTACCTCGAAAGATTTATTTCTTGAATGCATTAAACACTGCGGTTGCAAGAGTTGAAGCCTGAGTAATGATATGCACAAACTTTGGAAGCACATTTTGCACTATATTATGATACTAGCTTAGTTCTTGTGTATTTGTTATGAGAAATGATTTAATGATAATAATGATGACAATAATAATAGTAATGATGATAAATGATAATGATGGTGATAATGTAAACAATGATGATAATGATAATAATAATGATGATAATAATAATTAAAAAAATAATGATGATAAACAATTTTGTTTTACTACTTCTGCTGATGATAATGATAATGGTGTGTGTCAATTTTGCATAGAGGGCACAAATTTTATTGTAGTCTTATGCCCCATTTTAAGAATAAATCTTTAAAATAGATCTCTATTTGTATTATAGTAGGACTTTTCTCCTTTTTTGTAAACAATATGAATTGAATTTGATTAAGAATTAAAAAAATAACAATGCATTGCAGACTAAAAGACTGAATTGGGCAATGTTTTACAAATATATGAAAACATTTATAGCAAATGACATCAACATTAACGAACGGAACGTTAATTATTAAATTGTATTATATCATTTTATATATAAAGAAAAGTGAAGAAAAACATGATGATGGTTTAGAGTAAAGAAAGAAAAGAAAATGGATGGTGTGATAAAGAAGAAAATAAAGAGGAAGAAGAAGAGGAAAAAGTAGAAGAGGAGGAGGAATAAGAAGAATAAGAGTATTCAAGTGGGGATAGGAAGATGAGATGGAGGGTAGTGCGGAATAACAGTGGTATCAATATACAACTATTACACTTTACACATTATTCAAACTACAAATGATAGAGGCAAAATTATGTAGAAAACAAATACTAATATTTCAAATTGCACAGGTGAAAAATATATATAGCTAGGCAATAGATAAACTAAGTAAAAGGTCATAATGGTTTATCCAGACTATAATAGGGGAATTCTTTAAGTTATAATGGCTTGAAATTGGAGCTTATAATTATGTTGGAGTAGAAGAAGAAAAAGAAAGAGGGATTGTTTAAAAAAAAAACAAAGGAGAAGGAAGGAGAAGGGCAAGAAGAAGAAGGTGGAGAAGTAGAAGTGGTATAAGAAAAAGGGACAACTATGACATTGGCAATGGAAGATAATTGCAGTCATTAAAATAAAAATCACAGATTTCTACCTTTGATACAGAAGTTGTAGTGTTTTCATTATTAAGGCACAAAGATTAGACCCAAATATAGATACATGTATAAAAGAGGCATGGATATCAAATATAATCTATATAAAAACTTGATTTCACTACATAGTGTTCATCAGTAATTGAAACCATACAGGTTGGTAATAAAAGTGAAACCATGGACACAAAGTCAAAGGAGGGTTACATTATTTGTGGTTTTACAATGAATATATTCTAACCTCTTATTATAAAGCATAAATTGCTTAGGCTTGAGTTGATCAAAAATACATGTTGTACCAAAGTCAAATCATATTCAACCATTTAACTTATATTCAGAATTTGACCAAAAGAAAGTATGATCTAATCTTGTAGCTGTCTATCACTTTCCCATCTACTTTCCTAAAGATTCTTAAACTATGAGTTAAAGAATAAATATAGATTGTATCTAGTTGTATTTTCTTTCTAGATCTGAATAGCAAATATTGATAATTATAGCAGTAACATTTTGTTTGCAATTTTTGTTTTGTCTATATTTTTTAATAATTTGTTCACACCTTGGCTGGTTTGATTATGATACATGTATTCCTCTGATTTTAGGGAACTTGGGCCGTCCCAAAGTGAATTGATTTAAATGATCAAGAAAACTTCACAATAACAGTTTCAGAGGAGTAGATAATCGGAGGACATTTCCAAAACACAGTTGGGAAAATGTTTTCTTTAAAATTAGATGGAAAATTGTAAGATCTTTACTATAGGTGGCAGAAAAATTAGATCATTACTTTCTAAAATTAGATTTTCTCAAACTTTCAATATCGAGGCTCTGCTTATTTTTGCTTATACTCAGATAATATTTACTTCAGTGTAGTGTCACAGTTGACTTTCCCTTTAATATTTAAAAGGATCATTAGTCGTTGGCCTTGCAGCTTTTTCATGGTGATGAGATTTTTCAGGGTAGATTTGTTTTTGGCAATTTATATATATATATATGTAATGACAAACCCACTGTGCAAAAGAGGAGAGAACATCCAAGCTCTCAAGGTACAGATGCATTGAATATCACAACATCTGGATCATGCTGTTAATGAATGTAATGGGGGTGACTACACTTTCTCCTTCATCTAGAAAATCTGAACGCTTGACCTTTATAGAGACCATACTAATTGGTTTACTACGTGTATCTGTATCTCTTAGTCTGGTAGGATGCACAGGTTTCTGGAACCACATTAAATTATTAGTCATAATGCAGTAGGATTACTTCATGTTATATTGACCATCTGAAAGCCTACTATAAATCTTTTTGAGAAACATCAGAGAATTTAGTATGTTGAAAATTACCTCTGATAACTGCAACTCAAAATACATAAAAATACTTGCCTGAGTTGCCTCAAATAGATTAATCAGAGTTAGTATTTGAGTACTGATTATGGTGAAAAATCACAATTCTACTGCACATAAACCAATCAAAATTTACAATGATTTGCAAGAATATAAACGTTATTCATCTTTTTAATTGTAGAATTATGATGAGCACAACAAATAAAGATGGCCCAAGAAAATATAGATTCATTGGACCATACAACATTTTTGTCAGGCTAATATGTATTTCAAATGATATGTTCAAAATATTGTTAGCTCTTGCTGCGTCAATATGAAATTTGATTCCGCAAAACTCTTTATTGTATCCCCCGCCAGTATGCCGGTGGGGTACTTTGGATTCAGCAGCGTTACGCCGCTGCGTCATATTCTTGTGTGCACTCTAACTGCCACATTCCTTGACGGATTTCTTTCAAGTTTTGTATGGAGGTGTATGGTGGTAAAATCTCAACACCTATAACTTTTGGTGATGCTGCCCCCAGTGTTCCGTCTTCTATAGGGTAAAAGGCCATATTTTTTTTGTGTGGATGGTTTGTGTGTGCTCTATAGGCCACATTTCTCAAGGAATTTCATTCAAATTTTTAACAAAGGTGTATCGTGGTATCATCTCAACACCTATAACTTTTGGTGATGCTGCCCCCAGTGTTCCGTCTTTTATTGGGTCAAAGGTCATATTCTTTTAGGTGACTTGTGTGCACTCTAACTGCATCATTCCTTAACAGATTTCTTTCAAATTTTTGTATGGAGGTGTATCTTAGTATAATCTACACACCTATAATTTTTGGTGATGCTACCCCAGTGTTCCGTCTTCTACAGGTTAAAGGTCATATTTTTGGGGACGGTTTGTGTGTGCTCTATAGGCCACATTTTTCAAGGGATTTTGTTCAAATTTTTAACAAAGGTGTATCTTGGTATAATCTACAAGCATATATGTTTTGGTGATGCTGCCTCCAGTGTTCCGTCTTTTACAGGGTCAAAGGTCATATTTTGATAGATGTCTTTGTGGCACTGTAGTTTGCGGTCTAACTGCATCATTCCTTAACAAATTTCTTTCAAATTTTGTGTGAAGGTGTATCTTAGTATAATCTACAGACCTACAACTTTTGGTGATGCTGCTCCCAGTGTCCTGTCTTCTATAGGGTCAAAAGTTCATATTTTGGTGGGTGTCTAGTTTGCGCTCTGCAGATCATATTTCATGATGGATTTCTTTCGAATTTTGTATAGAGAATTAGAAATGTATCTTGTTACCAATTTACACTTTGGGCAAAGCTGCCCTCATTGTTCCATCTTTTATATGGTCAAAGGTCAAATATGTCTTTAATGCGCTCTAGTCTAACTGCCACATTTCTTGATGGATTTCTTTTAAATGTTGTATGGAGGTGTGTCTTAGAACAATCATCTACACCTTTTTTGTGTTTGGTGATGCTGCCACCTGTGTTCCGTCTGTTATAGGGTCAATGGTCATATTTTGGTGGCTGTCTTTTGAGCGCTCTAACTGCCACATTTCTTGACAGATTTCTTTCAAATTTTCTACAAAGATGCATTATACTCTAATCTACACACACATTGTTTTAGTGATGCTGCTAGTGGTGATCTCCACGTCATCCCTTTGTTTCAGGGAGGGGAGAGAGGATCTTTGTCCCTCCCTCGAACATAAGGATGACACAAAATCGCTGCCACTGCCGGGGGATACATTCGCATTGCTCGACAATACAGATTGCGATATTTCTAGTTTCTTAAGCTATTAATGTACATAATTTTGTTTATACAGCAGGATTGCGGGTGCACCATGTGTGAGAGAGAGAGGTAGGATTGAGGAATCCTGAAAAGGACTCTCAGTAAACTTTCTTGAGGGTGTGTAGTCCCGAAAAGGACTGTTGGTGTAGTCTTGAAAAGAATGTTGGTTATCTTTCTTAGCTTATAGTTCTAAGGAAAAATATAGCGCTTTGAGAGGATGAGTGGCGGGAGTGGCTCAATGTTTCGAACAGATTGACTATTCCCCTGATGATATATGGCTATTTTTTTTTTAAAGCTTAATTATTTCAGATCTTTCTGACTTTTGGCATATGATTTTTTTTTTTCAATCAAGAAAGATGAAAACAAATGCAAGGTAACAATTTTGTTGTCAAAAAAAAGAAGGAAAAAAAGTAGAAATTCCCAAAGAATTTTTGTATTTTTCCTTCTATTGTAAAATGCACTCATAACACACAAAAGACAAAAGAGGCAAAATGCCATTTAAAATAGTAGCCATAGTATTTTACTTAACGTTTTGTTCTCTCTTTTAATATGTTCAACCTCTATATTAGTATTTTATTGAATACTTTTTCTAGGATTTCTCTCATAGATACAATTAATTCCCTGTTTCATATCATCTTTGATTTGATTGCAATGTAAGTTCATTTTCATGTAATGAGGAAGTCCATGGTAATGTTAGAGTTTGTTTTGAGATAAAATGAGAGAAAATTGTATGTGAAACTTAGATGAAAATATGAGAAAGGAATTTAAAAATTTATAGTTGATCACAAAATTTCCCATATGTATTAATAACCAAAGACAATTGAAAACAAATTAAGGTTAGGAGAGGATGAAAAATATACAAAGAAAGAGAAAAGAAGATGAGTGTGGGAGAGGAATAGACTTACCAATGTGTGTTCACTTTATGAGCTGAATGTCTATAGTGGAGCTAGGAGGAGGGTGAAAGTCCAGGCATAGCTAGCATGCCTCAGCCTGCACGTACTCCATTGGGTCATTACAAAAATGTAAACAAAACCTGTTTATACAGTCACAGTGCCCTATCATAGTATTTCATCATCTGTCATTACTTCTTCAAACTACATGTTAGATGTTTGGCTCAAGTTACACTTGATGATCAATTACAACTATTTCCATTTCCTTTTTTAAATTCACC
>BEXV01000322.1:184747-230981 GCA_003118195.1 Hemicentrotus pulcherrimus | reverse complement strand
TGAATTAAGTTCTAATGGTATTTGGAAAGTGCACTATTTATTCAGTTTCAATGGATTTAAGTGGAAAACTTTGAAAAAGGAATATTTGTCTTTCGTTTACAAAATATCTTTAAGAACTTTCAATTCATATCAAACAATTGTAACTGGCATGTATGTCAGGTAAGTACAGGTTTTGATGTTGTTTAATTTATTATTTATGTTGGATGCAACATCCTTTAACAAAGGCTACTACACTACAATAAAACTCTTTAATCATGTATACATACATTATGATGTCTTTATTACAGCATATAGTGTATTTTGAGAGAACAAAGCAATCAGCTCCAGACCAATGTGCATATTGTGTACTTGTATTTCAATTTAGGCATATAACATATGAATAGTTTATTGACCTCTTGTCATCCTACCATTTGTATCTTGTTGACTGACATGGCATACTTACTACATTCATCATCCCAAAGCGCTTCAAGAATTCTCCCTTGTTCTTTGTTTTGTTGTATACATACAATACTAGCAATGGTCTATGGATGACATCTAGCTGCTATGCATGCAGTCATTCTATTGCATCAGTATTGAAATATGGAAGTAATGTGATATCCAGCTGAGAGCTTACCTTTTAAACCATTGACTTCTGAATTATTTCCCCATAAGCTTTAATACAGGAGCCACTTACTTTATGTAGGCAATGGGCTAATAATCAGTAATAAAATCAATAATTTTTTCAGAAATTCTCAGAAATTTTTGTGTTTAAAACACAATTTCACCACCTTAAGTCTGGTTTCATTAATTTATTTCATTTTTTAAAAAACACTTTGATGCTTAATTGCGAGCTGATGTAAGATAGTATACCTACAATGATATTTTTTTTAAACACAGAAAGGTTAAGTTGCGAAAGCAAGATTGAAAGCTTACTCGAGTATAGAAGGAATAATTTCACTGATGAAAGAACAGAAACAGCATCCATCAATTTTACTCACATTTTCTCTAAAGGATATAATTTTTTTAACCACAAAATTTAACACATTACAGCCAGATCTCAACAACTGGGATGCCTTATAAAAGGTGGGAAGATCATGTGGTTTTAGATGCATGGATGAGGTTGCTATGACAACCTAGCCTCCCCTGTAGGAGCATTGTAATGTAGGCTGAACCAACCTGAGTTTGTGTGATCAGTAAGGTATATGTTAACATGGTTGATTGATTCTTTTGCCATGTGGTGGCATAGGTCATCCTCATTCTAGCCATGTCTCGTCAATCAAGATGAATGTCATTGCTTGAACCGGCCCACAAACTCCTCCACGATTTCTGAAGGTCCAACTCATGGCCTGTCAAGTTGGCTATTCTTAGTCCAGCTGTGAAGGATTGATATAGCTTCTGTTTTGGCGAGACGATTAGCATGCAGTACTCACTTTTATTGGATATAATCAGGATCGTCGCTGGAAATGTGAAGAGTATATATTGGATTGCCCAATTGAGTTCCACTTTCTTAAGATGGAAAAAACATTGAGTTGAATACTTTAACTTTATTCATTCCATATGCAGAATTACAAAAGGAAAGCTAAAACATGGTTCACTGCAAGTCTGGTCTTTTTTTTCTCTCCATGCATTGCTTTAAAAAGTTTTGATCAGATTTTTTGATGTATTCTTGTAGGTCTTCAGAGACTCGATGATATACTTTTGTGTGATTTCCAATAATTTTCTCTCAAAAAGAATGTACCGGTATGACAGATTTAAACAAATTGAAAAAATTATAATTTCATATTTAGTAAACTGCATACGGTATGCTCTTTAAATCCTAGAATATCAAGTTAAAGTTTGAATATTACACCTTAAAACATTCATGTCATCACTAGAAAGGAGTAACTGACTTGTGCGGCCCCAGACCCTCTCCCTACTAAACAATTCCCAGCTACCGGTTACATTGCTGATGTGATGCTGTTGTGACTGGAAAGCTAATGAGGAAACCTTTATTCATGAAGTATTGATTGGTTTGAAACTAGACATATGACGCACTGTGAATGTAGTCACATGTGTGTCATGACGACCCAGATGGAGGTTGACCCCGTTTAGGAACACATCCCATCATCTGTGTGATGAGATGTCCTAGGGTGCATTCAAGCTATTTTTTAAAGCTAGAATCACAAATCAAAACGCTGTTATAAAACAATGTTGGTGCAGGAGATTGTTCAAGCTATTTTCCGTCAATGCTGATTCTCGCTCATTTCAAGTAGAGGTCAACTTCGGCACACGCTTTTGTTTGCGTTTTTAAACACGTTTATTTTTATGACCGACAAAAAATCGCTTAAATGCCACCTTGTTTTAAACTAAAATCTTAAAACCGTGTTTCTAGGGTGGAAAAGTGTCTCTTGAATGCACCCTTAGACCCAGATGGAGGTTGACCCTGGTTAGGAACGCATCCTATCATCTCTGTGATGAAATGTCCTAGACCCAATGATGCTGACAGGAGATAAATCTATCTAAAGCACACTAGATTGCAAGATCTAAGGCCATTAGAATCCAAATCACTTGAACTGTGATGGAACTGGAACAGTAGCATTCGTTTGTTGGTGATAATGTTTGGATGTGGATGCAAATCAAGTTTAATCTTGTTACAAGTGTTGGCCTTCCTATGAGGATTTTTATTTTCATCACCAAGAGTTATTCCTTGTTTAATATTTATGTATTCATGTTATTGTTTTAAATCAACAATACTTATCCCTACCCCCTTTCCAGAATCCAGGCAAGAACATACTTCACAAGAAATGAAGCAACCTATAAGAATTTACAGATAGTGTGTGATGTTACCACTTCCACTGTATAAAAAAATCTATACTTGGAAATATATATTTGCTTCCTCACTTGTTAAACCCCATTGAATTTCTTCCTGTTCTGCTCTTTAGGCAAATAAACAATTCTTACTTTTTGTTATTGTTGGCCTTTTCGAGCCAGCAATGTATAATGTATAATGTAAAGCACTACAATGTACATGTATAAAGTTATAAATACAGGAACACTAGTCATAGCAAGAGGTATGCACCTTTGCATCAGTTTGAATGTATTATCAAGTTACAATGAATAACTTCACGCCTCCAACTAAAACAGTGCTTTGAATTATGCCATGACATTTTTTGACCTCAAGACACCCTACTTTATGATCCTGATGCTCTTGAAACAGACGATTTGTGGCATGGGATCTGCCTGTGGTATCTCCATATAATTTTAATGCCAAGGTCATTGTCAAGTGTTGCCTGCCATTAAATATAATATCAGGTTACATTAGCCTAGCATTCTAACATACATGGATTAGATATTATGCGCTCTGGTGTTCATTTGTTTCACATTAGGGGTCTTAATGTTTGTACTCTGTCTGGAGCTGGAGGTACCAAGATGCAGACTGGTGTTGGGATAGGGTAGCAGAGAGGTCCCCCTCCCCTTTCATGTTACAATAGTACATGTGCTATGTTATCATTTGGAGAGGAAGATGGAGGGATGAAAAAGGAGTTTTTATTTGGGATGATGCAAGCCAGCGCTTTTGAAGTATTGCATTTCTTAGGTTATTCAGTTCACAAGGAATTCTTTTAGTGACCATTTAAGGAGTTTGAAGAATATAATTTTCTAGGGGGAGGAGGGGCTGGGGGGTGTCAAGTCCAGGGGGTAATGGTCCTGATATGTATCTGAACAACTCTCTACATGAAATACCAGATGTATTTTTATTTTATATTTAACAAAGTTGAGGAATAAAATAGAAAGGTACCATAATTATCTCAATGGTTTTGTTAATATCTAACTAATTATGGCAAGAGTCAAGTGATAATGCAAATGAATATCTTACTATAAAGACATGAGATTATGTCAGTTCATGTTTATTTACTCAAAAATCATCACAGAGATATTAATGAAATGCGCATGCACCTTGACTTTCCTTTTAGCTGATTGCAAAGAGCGCACTATGTTTTGTCCAAAAAAACGACCCCTGTTGTAGAGTCTTCCAAGTAAAGACACCCATAAAATGTCTTGAATCTGGAGAGGTCACAATGTGACCTTTGAGTTAAAACAAAAGCTAAATCTTACCATTCCTGGCAGGAAACCAAATGCATGACATTTAATTCACAGTCTGTTAGATTTATGGTTTAGAATTACTCCACCCTCCCTCATCCTCTTAATACACAAATATACAGTGCTAGTCAGTATGGAGAATAAGAAATAGAAGAGTTACCTGCATGAGACATGGAATAGTATAATTAAATCTTCATATACACCTCAACTCTACACATGCTGCCAAATTATATATACAAATGTTACCATCAACATTTTATGATAAGTTATTTTGTTATCATATTTGCATTTCATATAGTTATTATTAGTACATAACATCCCCCATGAAAGTTTATGAATATTAAGAAGAAATGCAAGCTTTCTTTGTCTTAAAACTGTATGTAAAATATCTAAATTGGGCATGACTTTTAAATTGATTGTAAACGGCAAGAATTCAAATAAATTTGTTTTTACAATGACCATTACCCTTGTCTCTTTTGTCTACATTTCTCCCCTCTGTCTCACTCTCTCAATCTTCCTTCTCTTCTCTTATTCTATCTATTCTACATACAGATGTAAAGGAGCCTGATACCAAAGACTATGTGCAGCAGAGTAGGAGTAGTATAATGATTATGTGGTGCAAAGAATTAGTTGCTGTAAGCATCCAAGATTCAACAGTCGTCATTTTATTTCTTCTTAAATGATTGCTGGTTACCGATTGTCAGGATGCTGATGTTTATGTGTATTATATTTGATATAAATAAATAAATATATATATATATATATATATATGTTAATAATGTTATACATATCTGTAACCAAAAGATGTATCAATCTCAGTGAAGTTTATTTTTTCCTTTTAAACGTCTTACTTTGTTTTCTTTCAGTTACATTCATGTAAATCTTCCATTGCAAGCAGTTGAATTAAAAGTGTAAAAAGTTTTATTTTGTTGCAATGTGGAATGCTTTGAGAAAAACAACTGTAAATTACAGTATCATACCCTATTTTTTCGTTAAAAAAACCACATTTCTCTAACATTGGGGATTTCTTTTGGAATTGGAATTAAGTACCCTGTTACTCCTCAAGCATACAACTCTTTTAAAAAGGGATAGAATAATAGAATTGATTTTTTTTTTTTAGACCGCAAAATATATATGAAGCACGACACAGACATTTTCAGTTTTTTTAATTTTTCTGGCTTAAGAAAAGGACAACAAGCAGAGAATTCAAGATAAAGTCATGTTGAATAAGTCTCTGGTTCCACTATGAGGAAATGCTAAATATGTACTACTATATATACGCAAGAAGCTTCACCATAGATCGTAATAGACAATAAATCCATAATACATGAAGTTAATCTACGGGTTTTAATCAGAGAAATTCTGAAAGATAAGTTCATTATTGATTGCATTAGATTTCTTGCAAATCACTGTAAATGTTAATTAGTGTAACCTTTGGATATATTCTTTTTCTTTTCAAAGCATTTCATGACATTTCCCTCAAGTATGTGTGGGGGTGGTAGTCTAGAAATAATGCTAGTTTGGGTGGGTAAAGAAAAAATAATGATTGTTTGAGTCTGAAAATGTATTTTAAAAATTGTTTTCCAGACTCATCTCTGATTTTTTTTAGATCTAATAAATTAATAAGAGCAAAGTACTTTGTTTTCAAGAAAGCAGATGAAAAGTAACACTTTTTTAAAACTACAAACGTGTATTTAGGTTTGCTATGAATATGGCATTTGCATTCTCTATTTGGATAAATATATTGGGAGATTTATCTTTGTATTTAATCAAAGCAACAAATACATTTCAAGACATAATTGGTGTTACTTAAAGCCGGAAATAGGTTATTTTGTGATGAAGTCCTGTTTATGGGAAAATGCTCACTAGCCAAAAATCATATGCAATTGGCAATAACTAAAAAAATATGTGTGCTATTGTGGAAAATTTGGTATAAACAGAGGAGCTCAAGAACCTTTGACTGGTAAATCAGTAAAAGTGATGAACATTTAAGAATGTTTTTCTTCATAAAAATCATATTAGGGGCAAAATATGGCAATGTTTTCGGTCGAAACATCCAATCTTCAGATCTGATGGCCACAAGCCCTTCAGATTTATTTTTTTCATAGTAAATTGTGATGCAGGTAAACAAAAAATTCTTGATAAGAGCTTTATATATGTGATCCATTGAACATGTCACGTCTAGCTATGCCAAGGAGTTATATAATCTAATTGTTTAACAGTATGTATCCAGGTTTATAGTATGATTATAAGCTGATTTTAAAACCTAAACCAGATTCATTGAACCCCCCAAATCATAGACTTTTCAAACTGTCAGGTTTAAAGCCTCATCCATTTTAGGTCATGTTTGTTACAAATAAAAAAAGAGGAAACTTTGACTTAGAGCTTATCTGCCATAGTATACAGGAGGGATTAGAGCGCCCTGCAAGGTCATTGGACAGGTGGTTATCTCATCAACTCAGCTCTCACTTAACATAAGGAAAAGAGGATGATGGGAGGCCAATGGTCACCGATTAGGCACTGCTTGTTATATAGAGGGCGCAAGTAGCTACAAGTAGTGCAGTGGGCCTTTAAACCATTTGTTTGAATACTGTGAAATTTGCTAAGTAGGTCACTGGTAGTTATCTAGGTCTGAATGACCAAATGCAATATAATTTTAAACTCTTTATTTGCTTAAAGCTGTATTGAATAACCAAAAGTAAATTCTGAATCTCATTTCAATGATATTTAGACAGTTTAAGTGTAGTGACTTGTGCACACTCATAAACAGAGATTCTCTGCATTTACTTGGGGAGTGCCTTTTACAGTTATCTAGATGAATTTTTAATGATATTGTTTGCCATTCATGTAGCATGTTATTAATGACAACCATATTATCTCCGGAGAGTGAATATGAGAGCATAGCATATTATGCAGGGACTTATTCATATTATACAAATTATAGCTATTTATCCACTGACATTTGAAGACAGATTAAGTGTTTGTATCAATCATAAATTGTACATATGAAGATGACTTATTTTATTTTGCTTTAAAATTATTGTTGTTTTAAGTTTACGATGTAAATATATGCCCATGTATTAGACAATGCATTGATTACTTTCATTTGTACATTTATGACTCCAGAATTTATCCTTGTACTGTTTTTTCAAATGATGTAGCATGTGTTCACGTCATGTGATAATCCAAGTTCTTCATTCAGTTTATGTTTATGTGTAATGTGAGCTGCGTTGAAGTAACACGGTTACAGGAAAAAACAATATTTACATATCTTATAGAAGTTATTTGGACAAAGCCTCATGGTCATTTATTTCTAGAGAGAAAATACAAATATGGAAAATGAAATACATAAATAAACATGCTATTGAAATGATTTTGTCTTGCAATCTAATTAAGAATACAGGACAGGAATGTGAATTACCCATTTAGAATATGTTGAAATATGACTTGTAATGCGATGCTTTAGAGTCGTTATACCTTTCTATACCTCTAAGCTTATGAATGAAATGAATATCATATATGACATTACAAGTGACATCATTTGAATTCAGGCATTTAATTCATAGCTTAATTTGGCATTAGATATCATTCAAGAATGTGAAATTTTGCAATACATCAACTACATTTCACTGTCTCAGTTCAGAAAACAACATTTTACAGTGTACATCATCAGAATTCTTTGGTAGGATGTGCTACTAATGATATGGAAGAGGTGATATCAAAATATGTGCTGGATTAAAGCTAAACTGGAAAATATTACCATATATGGTACAAAGCTAAACCAACCAAACCTAGCATACATGTATTGTCTTTTCAGTTGATCAAAAAATGATGAAATATACAGAGAAGAATTAAAAAAATATTTAATTGGTGATATTTGCAGCTAGTCTATGTATCATAACAAGAATGTAAGTGTTACATCGATTATATTTTTATTAATTTCATAGATCATTGCCATGTACCAGATATTATTTACTTGTATTGCAATTGTGCAATATGAAATAAGTTTGTATATCATCTTGCTCAATGAGGCCAGCTAAGACTGATTTATTATTGTTATTTAATGCACATGTTTTTGTGTTCAGACGGAAACCTATTTAGAAATGATGAATCAATATTGTTTAATTTTATCAGATGGAAAAGAAATTTGATCTTAGCTATTCTCATTTTTACATTTCAGTCTACAATTTAGGAGATAGTCTTTTATCTTTGAAAGATTCTACACATATTTTCATGCTATAATCTAGATCAATATTCTCCTTAATGGGTATTCTAACCCTTGTAATAAGTACATTTGTTTGAAATTGTGAAAATTTGAAAGAAATTGGACCAATAATAAGAAAGTTATGAATATTTGAAATATGATGAAATCTCCAAGTCTGAGCAAATCTCAAACAGACAGTTTGGTCAGTGGCTTATGACATAATTGCTGAATACTGAAATGTGCAAAGATTATCTTGATGTTATGAAGTCTTATGATTTCAGGATTTCTATGGGATATAAAAAAAAGGTTTTGACTTTTCTCCTGATGTGGTTTTTCAAAATTAGTTGTGATCATCTTCACAAAAAATAACATGAACAAATTGATGTCACTGAAATATTTGTTGCTAATTCGATATCAACGAGTTCATGTGATATGTTAATGCATTTTGTTTATTCAGTCATCATACTTTAGAAATAAGATAAGTTTGTAGAAAATGGAGAGGTTAACAGAACACTCGACACTCAGTATATATATGTTAAGTCTGTTTGAACTTTCTAGAAAACTAGAAATTAGTTCTACTAAAAAGCTTTTTGGTAAGCTAAGAACAAAATCAACTCTACTTTGTGCAGTAGGAAAGTTTGTGCCACAAGTCTACTTTAAGTATAAATGAATTGTTTATTAGAGTCAAACTCTGAAATGATTCATCAACTGAAATGCAACAAACTTTTAACTGTTCATGTACTTTTGTCCTTTACTACACTAGTTGTGTAAGTGTATATCTGTATTTTTTTAGAATGAATTTTATTGCATTTTTAGGCTATTTGTGCTCTTATTAAAAATTCTTCACAGAAGTGCCCGATTGAGTCTAGGCCTTGTATAAAACACCGTTTGATGGGCCTAACCATCCATCCAATGTCTTCTAAAAGCCCTTACAAAAATGTGACCTACCGGTACTTTGTGCTCCTGATTTTGTTTAGCAGCTCTCTATCCATGGAATGTCTCATGAGGGACCAAAAATCCTGAAGAAGGTCTGGCTTGCTTGCATTATCGAGAGGTTTGTAATGGTTATTTATGAACACACCAGATATGTATGAGTTTGACTCATTTACTCATAAGGCTATTTAGTTTGGCATTGTTGCATGTTTCTGGCAATTAATTTGTGTTGCATACAGGATTAAGAATTCAGGGATGAAGTCACTAATCAAGAACCCTATCATCTGTTTGGAGGCAGAAGGTCAATAACTCTTTGTAAAATGATATGAGCCCTTCTGATTCTCAACAGATGATATCATTGTATACATATTATTGATTGGGAAGACATCTCGAGCCAAAGTATTTGTATAATAAATTATTATTGAGTTCATTATGTCGAGTACATGTAGACTGTATAGGGAGAAGTCAGTTATGTGAACTAATATCATGTACAATATATATGTTATGCTTAGCTGATAATATATTGAAAACCAAATATTAATCTAAACGTTTGTTTTTCTGGTATCGTGAAAATTATTGCTTTTTAGTTCTAAGTTTGACACAATCATACTTATAAATAAGTGACATGCAAATGAAAATAGTATTGTAATGTAAAGTGTTATAATAAATGTGATATATAATTAATTGATTAAATCAAGATATTTTTTTTAATGTAATTTTAATTTTGAAATGTGTAGCAAGAAATTGAAAGTGAATAATTTCTTCATCTATTGAACTTTGTAAGATATACAAATTAATATATAAAAGTGAAATGTGTGTTTAATTGAGTAATCACACTTCCAAAGTGTATAATAATCATTCAATGTGTTTCATTTGGATGTTTGTTGATTGAAAGCCAGATTAAAGTTGGGTTTTTTCTTCTAATCTCAAGATTTAAGATGTTCTGTTGTTCCTTTGCATCTCTACGACGACGGCCCATCGCAATCAAAGTAAATGGCAACAAATGAAGATTTGTGTGTGTTGGGGAGAGGGCAATATCTATGCAATGGAAGATGGAGAGAATGCAATGGTGGATGCATGAAAATAGAGATACCACCTGTTGGGAGCCAGATAGGCATGACCTTATATTGTAACAGAGTTAATGCCCTTCTTGCTCTGAACAGACACATTATGAAAGAAACTCGAAGATTGACAAGAATTGATAAAAAGTGGTGGATGAAAACAAGAGAGGGATGTATACTAAAGGAGAGATGTGTATAAAGGGAAAGAGAGGTAAAGAGAAGAGAGGGAGGGACAGAGAAAGAGAAAGAGGGGGAGGGGTAGGGGTAGGCTTATTCATAGACATCCTTCATAGGATTTCTATGAATAAGTGTAATAGCGCCACCTCTAGTTGAAAAATGTATACTTGGTATCTTTATGTTTCAGGTTTACTGCACATTTTACAGAATAGCTATTATCAAGCTCATTGGAGGAAAACTCAATCGATAAACGTTAATGTTTGTGCTTATCAAATAAAGTTGTGATGTTACTATTTCTAAATGATATGGTGCCATTTGCAGATTTCATGTATAGAACATTAACTGAGAGCATTTTTTAACTAAGTTCTTCCTTTACATGGATACCTTACTCAAAAAAATTGTTATCATCATTCAGTTTCAACTCACAATAATTATGTAATCAACATATGAAGGAGAGAGGGAGAAAGAGAGGGAATGGGAGAAAGAGAGTGAGAAAAGATAAAATGGAAGAAATGGGGAAGAGCGGAAAAGAAAAGTTAACAAAGTGCTCATGAAATCTGCAAACTTGTTTGGTACTATACTGTATACTCACAAAGACCACAATGAAGAAGAACAGTCAAGATATGTTTCTATTTGAATGACAAGAGTCATATATTTCACCTCTATTCTAAAAGAAACCCAGGAATTACAGAGAATTTCATCTACATTATACATGTACAAGAATACTGGAATACAGCACAATTTTATATAAACAAGATTATCAATTGAGATGGTGAAAGGAGGGTTTTCTTAAGGAAAGGAAAATACAAGATCGACAAGAAACATTCTCTAAAAACTACAGTGTCTTACTACAAGGAGGGATTACTACTATCATGTTGTTGGGAATAAACTCCAGCAAAAGTCTTGAATATTATTCAATTTTTTTTACATAACACTTTTAAATGTTCAGTATCTCTCCACACACAGAGGCTCTTGGATCATGGCTTTAATACACTGAACAAAAAAACATAAATCTCACTGCTCACAATCTCATTCATCATGTTCTTGCAATCAATGTATTTGTGAATCAGTGTATCTTCCATTCTCAACTTTGTCATTTTCCTAACAAATATGTACATTTCATATAAAGTCTTGCTTGAGCAAAAAATAAAAATAATAAGACCTTTTGAAGATGCTAAACAATGATCCGCATGACTAAGGCTTAAAGCTAGTTGAAAACAAATACATTACATGACATGTTGGTTATATAAGAAATATTTACATAGAAAACTCAATTAGATTGAGGATGAATTCGAACAAGGTGTAAAATCATAGAGCAATATAACAAACTTTGATAACGGTGTCATGGGCAGCTGCAAAACAAAAGAGATAAAAACAAAAACAAATGATAGCAATACACACATGCATGTATTTACAGGCATAAAATTGTATTTCATAAGCCTCAAAATAAACTATTATTGCATAAGAATGGATTGATTATCAGTAAAAAGCTACCTCCTCTTACCGCCATGAGATCATGCACCATGCTTGCCCCATGTGCATCTTGTCATTTTAAAGGAATAACATCTTGCTGAATATTGTGAAGCTTATCCTCTCTCTCTTTTAGAGCAAATCCATTGCCCACAGGTATCAGGTGGTCGCCAATTGATATAAGAGAATTCGGTAGCTAATGGGTTAACATGTTAGGCTATTGCTCTGACTTAGAAGGAAAGAGATCATCATCTAATTTAATGGGACAGTAACACATACATAAAGCTTTCCTTAGACTTATAACAAAGCATATGAAAAATTGAACAAACGATAAACAAAGTACCATGATTTTGCTGGACTGCTGATTCAGCAGAAATTGTTGCAATATCAGTACATGTAGGGTATACAGATGATATCAAGATTGTTTTCGTAAGAGCAAATTTCCCAACATTATTTTCATCCAAGCTCTCTTGTGCCTCATGAAAGCTTACAAAATGGGACCAAATCAATTGAGACATGGTGTAGCATCAGTGGATAGCAAACGTGTACTCATAAAGCATTACTTGTGGTGATGCTACTTCAAAATGTTCCTACAAATTGTTATTCCATATCAGGGCCCCATTTCACAAAACTTGTCATCAGTGACAAATGACAGTTTTTGTTATAAGTTACTGAAATTTCTTGCTTCTGATTGGTTATCAGCAGATTTGTCACTGATTTTTGTCATTTGTCATTTAAAAAGTTCTGTTGCTGAGCTAATAAAGTGTTGGTGATAATGAAGGATGAATTAAATTGATACCAAATGGAAAAGAATCATGTGATTTGGAACCAAGGATTAAAGGCAGGTGAGCTTGTGTGTTACCTCCAAATAGATTAGTGGTTTAGTGGTGGTTATTTTACCTGACTGCTAAGAAGGCATAAATGCTTGTTAGTAAGCAACCAGGGGACCTATGGCTTTAGGTCCTATCCGAGAGACCTGGCAATGAGGATTGATGCCTCCCCAAAGAGCACTAGCACATCGACTTGATTTCAAACCCCGGTCGCCGGACTACGAGACCACTGCTCTACCAACTGAGCTATCGCGCCTTTTGTAAACATAGTCAAACAATGGTTAAGATGTGATTATTCCATCATTTAGAAGCATAAGGAATTGGTAACTCAAAATGATATAAAACCATTTAAGGGCTTCTTGCTTGTAATAGGGACAAATTGTTGCATAGTTATCATATCAAAAACACAAGGAACTTCATTGTTAATATATTTCATACTGACTTGTGACTATATGGTGTTTAGCATATACCCTACACCTGCAAATCATGATATTTGTTCTTATACTAACACATGCATATTTCAAATACAAGTTAATTGGTATCATAAAGGCCTGAACCCTCTATATTTAATCCACTTGACAACTTCAAAGTAGGCTTTTTCCTTATTGATATATGTAATTTACATTTGTCAATAAGCTGAATATTCATATGCAGCATATAACATGCAGATAGCAGTGTAAAATGTAGAGAGAAAATATAATAATGATGTGCTTTACTCAATTCTTACATATTCTTACATATTTCAGATAAATTTGGAATATTTCAGACATAGTCCTGGTATTTGTTTGACAGGTAGACGACCAGTCAAATGAAAAAAAAGCTTAATACTATAAATGTTTACAAACAAAATCTTGTACCCCTTCCTGCGAAGCAGATTTTGATAAAAATGAGATAAAAAGTCAATGTTACAGTATAATACATATAAACATCTTTTTAACATTTACATTACCATAGGTGGTTTCAATTGCCTAAATTCTAATAGTGGACCTTGTACTTCAGGGGGGTGTTTCACAAAGATCCTAAGGTGAACTTATCTCTAGGTTGGACTTAAAAATTATGGACAGCCATTAGCATCCTGCAAAACATTTTGTAAAAGTTATTTCAAAAGGCATAAAATGTTGATTTAAATCATTTATATTTTCTATTATCATAGGAAAGTTCATGTTCTTGATGTGGAATTTGTGAAAAGTCTAAAATTCTTGAGTTTGTGCTTTTGAATATATTTCAAAATAAGGCTACAAATGGCTCTCCATAATATTCAAGTCCAACTTAGAGTTAAGTTCGACTTTAAATCTTTGTGAAACACCCCCCTGGACTGAGAAAATTCAGTCATTTGGACTCGAGCATTTTGAGTTGACACAATATCATTTTCATCAAGATGTAGAGGGAAAAATTGAACAGGGATTAAAATCTCTCTCATGGGAAATCTGTATTGTGATAAAACTTGGCCACAACTTTTAATCCCTGCAGATTTCAAGGGGTGCTGCTTCTATTAATTTATACATTCAGGCATCCAAATAATGGTTGCATTTATCTAGCAAATTTTTGCCTAGAATCAGGTTTCTCAAACGTCTTTCAGGCAAATTTAGAAGTAGATAAACGCAAAGCCTTTTTCAAACTTCTTTAGATATGGGCATATCTAAAGACGCAAAAAGGTGCCTTTTGAATGTGACATACAGCCAGAATCACTTTTCTGAGAGGTCGATAAACGCAAAGCTGTTTTGAACCCCACATACAAATCGGACCTCCCACGGTTAATTTTCCGGTTCGGAGGCTAGTGCGCGCCATGTGCTGTGTAAAAGCATGTGTGTGTAGTTGACCTCCGAGAAACTGTCTGCTTCCCGGGTCAAACACTGAGCAGCTGTGAAGAGACAAGGCCTTTATTGTGAATCGTGAAGAATCGATAAACGCGACATCCCGCGAATCACGATCGTATAGTGGGGTTCGATATGTACATATCTAGTGGCAAGCCTAGATAAACGCGCCCAATGTCTCATATACTCATATTCATTTAGCATAAATTGTCAAAAGACAGCGAAGATAGATAAATGAAAAATAACATGTTAAAGATATGCAGCCCTTCAGAAATCACTGAATTACATAACTATGCTTGCATTGCAAAGTAAACCAGGCTTATCATGTTTGGTTCAATGAAACTAATCTCAGAGAAGGCTGTTTCCAATTAAGAAATCGCTGAACATCTATCGACTCAGTATCTCAATCCTAATACAAAATAATTTAATAGATCACTGATAACAGCAGTTCTTTGGCTTAAATCTTAATTCAGTGATAACTCATAATTACATCCTTAATGCTTACAAATTTACTTATTCCAGTGCATTTTTTGAGAGAAGACAGTATTCTGCGCCAACAATGAGCCATTTAAATCATACATTATATGCATAACATCTTTTACAGGTATGCTGAATATAAAAGGGGAGAATATAAGCATTATTATAAGGACTTGTCAACCAGCAAATTAATCTTTATTGCACAAGCAGTGTGAAACAGCAACACTTTATACCATCAAGATCTGCCAGCAATACAGGGCGTCTTCTCTTCCCCTTAACAAACCTAACATGGAAAGACAAAACATCATCAAATATTCTTTGGTCAAGTAAATTAAGATATGCACCTCACAATAAGTATTTTCAGCTTTAAATGATATCTATATGACAGATACATGCATTTTGGGGTTAAAGCATCTATACACAGAACGGAAAGTAAACAGAACAATGATAAACTGATTATTAAGTACCTTATTACACTCTTGAACCATACTGCTATTCATTCATTATTCACATTCTTTTCATTGTGCATTTAATAAACAAATGTTGTAATTCATTTGGCACACCATTTTATCTCAAAAAGGTTATACTTTTACACTGTGGAAGGGGCAAACATATCAAATTTGGCAAAGATCTTTAACTTCACACAAATAGAGGAAAAACTCCTTTCCTCACCAATGGCAGTTTGTAGACATAAGTAATTTTGTTCATTCATATAATATATTTCATTTATCTCATTGATTTATGGTTCATACCACACCTTGGCTATACACGACCAAGTCATATTTGCAGCTAGCATCTGTACACACATTTCACTGTGCATCATATGCGATACCATCAATTTCAGTCAATATAAACTTCTGACAATTCATTAATTGAATATTAATTATGATTTCAGATTCCAATTACATTTTCAATAATTTCATTTTTTTTCTCACCAAGTCATAAAACTTAGTTTGTTCAATCGACAATAAAGGATCTTATTTTTCTAGACTTCCTTTTAAAATGATTCTTCAGAAAGATTTCATGAGAACTTTGCTACATTGAAAGAACTGTGGACAGTTTTTCTTAGATTCTTATTTTTTTCATAAATTGTGGACGTTACACTGGGTAACAACTAGTAATTATTCTCATAAGACCTGGTAAGAATAGATATACTTGTACTGCGTTTTTTAATGTTGCCACAACAAATTAAAACAATGTACCTTTCCACGAGTGCATACCTTGCAAGCATGTTTGATTAAAATCAGCAACCTTCCAGTATGCAAATTATATCATAAAGTGGACTCTGTGTTCTTTGTTTATGAGGTGTGGTTATAATCAACCAACAGACATAGCTAATATGCAATCCTCAACATCAAGAAGTACCTATCTAAACATATTGAATATATGAGAAGGTGATATAATGTTCACATTGAACAAAAACTTCCTGATTTATAGATAAACTTCATTTAATAAAAGATTAAATCTTGATATTTACATAATAATTTGGCAAATGACTGATTTTTGTATCCATTGTTCAGTTGATTGTGTATAATGACACATTCTTTTTGTGACATCACAGTAAGGATTTGCATGAAATTCTCTGGGTAATACTGCTGAAGTCTGAATAACTTGTGGACACACACTCATACACAGGATATATCTGTTTCTACATTAGCTAAACCGATGTTGACTTAGATTTGTCGAGTCCTGTCTTGTCACAGTTCAAGCTGAGCTGTCCGTCCGTGATGTTGTATTGTAGTCTAGAAGCAGTTGGGAAGTATGGTCCATTGGCCGGTGACATGATAGGGATACCTGTCACACCATTATACGATAGATCTATGGGTAGATCAGGGGTGGTATGGTAGTTCTTTTACATAGAAGCATCGTAGGTAGCTGCAGCAGCTTGGTAAGCCCTTGATGTCAGGTTGACAGTAGCTTTGTAATGCTGCAGATTATTGTACTGTCCATAGTTAGCGTATGCAGCCATGTTGGTGTAAGAGGGTGGCACACCTAGCATACGAGCATTGTAGAAGCTAGGTTCCTGTTTGACCATGTTTCGCATGGAGTCTAAGCTTTCAACTGATGGGTTCTGGGTCAGGGGTGATGGGATAGGGTAGACAGTCTCGTGTTTGCTGCCCGATGTTGATATATACCGACTGATTGAATTCTCGGTGGTGAAGATTGGGGTAATACTGTCAGTGTGCGTTGGTCTTGCTTTGGGCGATGTAAGTGAGCTTACAGGTGGGAGGGAAAACTGATTCTTGGCTGAGTCTGATAGAGGAGGGGTAAGAAGTGAATCAGGTGTCTTGGGACTGGGGGTGGTAAAGACTCCCTTGGTCACTGAATTCATTGGAGCCAGATTTAGACGGGTGTGATTAGTGTCTGGGGATGGGATCATTCCATTATGATCTGGGGGTAGTTCTCGATTAGGAGGGTTCTCCCAGCTTCCTAATGGCACTCTGACAATATCTTCTTCTTCATGTCTGCTAGCGTTCCTGACACTTAGAGCTAACAAGGAAGATGAAGCTTGCATGTGATGATTGATGGGAGATATCGCCGTGGGTGAATGATGCATTCCTTTGTCTTCTATAATCACTTCTTTGATGACTTCCTCTGGATGTTGTAATCGCTCTTTACTCCTCTTGGCATAATCCTCTGACTCCCTGAAGTCCCCTCTCTCTCCTAGGACAGTCAGAGTCTTTTCGTTCGGACTATCAGCCCTAATGATAACCTGCTTAGGTATAACATCTGGGGAGGGTTTAGGCTTCTGGGCTAGGAGTCTTGCATTGGCTTTCCTCTTGCTCTCTCTACCGCTCATCTCGGATTTGTGTTCTATGTTTCCATGGTTACCAGTAGGTTCATTCCTTGTGATCTGCGCACCACGATGCTTTTTACTTTTTCTCCTCTCTGGACTCTGAGGGCGCTTCCTTGTTTTACCCTCCAGCAGACCTTGATGTCCCTTGCTGTTATTGTTGCTATCCCCACCTGTTCCTACCTGCTGGTCAGGCACCCCATCGACTTCATCTTCTACAACAAAACAAAAATACATACACAAAAATTGTGAGAAATGGAAAGAAATTTATTGGCTCAAACAACTAACTTTACTATCTTTATTGGAAAATTCAGAATATATGCATGTAGATCAAAATGGAAAGATAAAAAGAAAAGGAGTGGAGAGAAATACATTCAGGTAATAATATACAAAATGGAGAATACAAAAAAGAGAAAAAGAAGGAGAGAGGGAGAGAAAGAAGAAGAGAACGAAGAAGGAGGAAGAGAAGAAGAAGAAGAAGAGAAGAAGAAGAAGAAGTAGGTGAGATATGTGGGAGAGGGAGATGAAGAGCAATAATTAGAGGAAATAAATACTTTAACAAGAGGGAGATGTAGCAGTTGGCTGGGTAGGTAGGCACATAAGTAAATACAAAGAGAGAGAGATAGAGAGAGAGAACATGAGAAGGGGAGGGATGGAGAGGGGGGAAAAGAAAGAAAGAATTTGAGAAGGCAAATACAGTGAGAGGTATTTAAAAGCAGCACAGAAATAAAGATAGGGAGTAATAAGATAAGAGAGGTAGAGTTTTCAAACCTGAGTGATGGCATGGTGATGTTTTATTTCTTGAGGGTGATGTTCCTAAGAGTTCTATGTGTTCATCTACAGCTAAGGATGGAATCTGGCTGATATCCATAGCAACCTCACCATGTTCAACATGACTGTAAAAGATACAAGAAAAAAACATTGCTTCACATTCTACAGCAGTTTCAGCATTTCTCAAGAACTATACATATGTAATTTTTTTTTAATAGCTGATGTACTTAAAAGTTAATCATGCTCCTAAAAGTTTGTATAAGAATTCTAAATGACAAATAAATATGCTTATTATTTTTCGGTATTGAATATCAAACTTGGTTCAAATTTCAAATACTGCATCTTAATATCCTGAAGCTCACTGAACACAAGAATTTGTTTATATCTGCAGCAAAGGAAAATCTGCAGTAGGAAAATCAGAAACATTATCAATATGACAATTTCCAGTCTAAGTTAATGATGAAGAAATACTCCACAAGATATCTTATGGTTTATATGAACATTGAAAATTCATGAACTATAATGCTCTCTGTTTCTGAAAAAGATTATAGTCTTCTTCTTAGAAATCTCTTTTTCTCTTTTCCTAATTAGCCATCTTTCAGTGTTTTTCCTTGAGTTTCGTTTCCCGACTATGTTCCATGTTACTCTCCCTATTTTCTTTATAATCATCTGTATTCAAGTTAGTATGCTTGTATGTTTCTATTGCTGATGTTAATATATGCATGCATGTAAACCTAGAGTGGATTCAAGTGATTTAACAATGAGCTTTGGACTAACATGTCATTAATGTCTCTGAGGAACACATTCCTGACATTCAGCTTCCTCTTTCCTTTCCTCTCATCCAGGGGTGACTATCATACCCTGCCCCCCGCCTCTACCCACCTAGCCATGGCAATCCAGACTTCGATTTAGCCTTTACAAATAAAAGGTCACATGCTACTTTTGAGCAGAATGCAATGGATTTTCATGTATACTTGATTGTTGTAAAGCGCATAGAGAAGTAATTATTGTGCACTTTATAAAAATGACTTTATTATTCTTATTATTATTATTTCCCATTTATTTTTAATGACATTTTGAATAAATCTGAGCTTGATCATAAGTTCTCCCAACATACATGCATTCTCTCCCCACATGGTAGACCCATATCCCACACAGCAACCCCCCCCCTCCCCCATCCATGAAATAGCCCTTATAACCCTCTAATGTCCCTTGTTTTCCTTCTTTACTAGGACTAATTGCTTTGTTTAAATGTCTAAAAAGAGGTCTGGGAGAGAAAGTATTGAGGTTAGTTTTACCTGATGACTTGATTGATGAAGATGAACGAGCTATCATTGGAGTTCTTAGCGTAACAGAGAGTTGCAGTAGTTTGAACCCAAATATAACCCCCATCCTTCAACATCCAGCGGTAGTATTTAGTGATTGTCTGACCCTTGTTCAGTACTGGGTTATAAATGAGAAAGATAACGTTTTATTGATCAATAATTACTCTATGATAAACTTAAGTAAAAATGTAATAATTTATTAACTTACATTGTAAAATATTCTGTAATTGCTCATAACATAATGATTGCCAATGAAAATATTCATAATCTACGATTAAAACAAAATACTTTGTCTGTTGATGCCATTTCTTATTCATATAAGTATTACGGGTGAATTAATCTTAACCTTATTAGTACACTTGTAATAAACATATTACTAATATTTCTGTTATCATTATTTTCATATTGACCATATGGTGTATCTTGTGTCTAAACAGATAATAATTTTGATCTTTACAATTACCAAGCACACATGGATGACCAAGCAATGTAATACAACTTTCAATTATTACAATACACAAATTAATATGATAGGACTTTAATGAATGTGGTGAAGAAGATTCCAACTCTGAATTACCAACATTCCTTTCAATCCATATTGAGTTCTGGGGGGTGTTTCACAAAGATCCTAAGTTGAACTTATCTCTAAGTTGGACTTAACAATTATGGAAAGCCATTAGCATCCTTTAAAGTATTTTGTAAAAGTTATTTTAAAAGGCATAAAATGTTGATTAAACTTATTCATATTTTCTATTATCATGGGAGATTTCATGTTCTTTATGTGGAATTTATGAAAAGTCTAAAATAAATGTATTTTTGCTTTTCAATATATTAATTATTAGGCTACAAATGGCTTTCCATAATAATTAAGTCCAACTTAGAGTTAAGTTTGACTTAGTATCTTTGTGAAACACCCCCCTGTTCATAAATTATGGACATAGATCGAAACATGGTTGGCATATGTGATGTCAAGAAAAATCAAGTACATCATGTAGGTTTCCTAATTCATCACCAAGCCAATGTGATCACAATTTTACCACATAAACAGTAGCAATCTTCAATGAAGTCCATGCAAATGATTGTGGAGATATATAAGGGTTACATTTGATATAAACTATGATAAAATAAGTCAACTGTAACCATATTGCCATAGTTACCAAATGAGCTTATCAAGATTGTCTTTGATTCAGCTCACTGAAGATAATATATATTGGGCATTTCCCGTAGTGCTAAACTCCAGTCTTTTCCCAAAGAGATACTTGTAGTTTGATTTCAGTTTGTTCATTTCAAGCAAAATCAATAAAACCATTTCTGAGATACAAAAAGGGGGATTTTTCCCCCTCAAAGGATGTGAATTATCTAAAGAATGTGTGTGTGTGTGCGTGTCAGGTCTTCCAGTTTGGAAGCGGAAGATTCTTCATCCCATCACTGTCACCATGCATTAATCAAGACCATGATAGTGGGTCTGGTGTGGCGTTAAAAGAATTCCCATCGCCATGTTAAGATCGGTTTATCTACTAGGCTAAAGACCCCCAATGTCATTCTTTCAACTTTCATTAAACTTACTCACTCTGTTTTCTTCCTTTATACTCTACATCTTAATTTGAACTCAAAGTTACGCAGTTCCTGTAAATCAATTTCTGCAGGAAATTGCCATCCCCTAGCTGAAATCCCATAAGACATCCTCCCTAAATGTGCTGAGAATCTAATGTGTAAATATGTCACCAAAGTGAGGATGATTTGTCTTTCTAATCCTATCATATATTAATGAAGAGGGAAAAGAGAAAAGTGAATGACACACTGCAGCAAATACAGAATCATTATCCTGTATACAATATCGATGTAGAAGCCTACTTTGATTTTGTTCAGCTGCATTTAGACTAAAGAGGAAGCCATTACCCAAAATTATTTCAGTAAAGTATTGTATGCTTTTCCATAGACATTGCCCCAAGTCATCTAGGGCATTGTAGCTAGGTCATGCTTTAAATGGGTTTTCTCACTTGTTATTACCATGCCCTTCAAATTATACTTTCAGCTTTTCAATTATTTCCTTACATCACAAACACAGATCTAATTTGTGCTACAACAGGGAACATACAAAAATGTAAAATAAGCAAAACTTTGTTAGTCTGAAAGTCATTGATTCAACAGTTTTATTTCAATGTAGGTTTGGGCTACCCAATGTCTTCATTTTCTTCATTAAGATGTCTTGGCAAGGCTTTTTTTTATATAAATATAAATTTCAAAAGAAAAGATTATAGATACGTACAGTCTTGATGGCTGGAGCGTAGATTGGCAATGTCCTGAGCGTGAATATAACTGTAGAAACTTTTACCAATCACACTGTCTGCCGAGTGATCAAGAAAATCACTGATCCTGATATCATAACAGAAAGAAGAAAAAAATTAGACAATCGTATCTTTGGTTTACAAGTGCATCATAAAACTTTGTCTTCTAATAAGCATAAACTATGTTCTTGAGATTGTAAAATTGTTTTAAGTGAATAAGGTCTATACATTTTCTTGTACTTTACAGTTCATGATGACGCACCTTGTAATTGAGGAATTTCAAAAATGCATAAATCATAGCATGGATTGATTATGATAGAACCTTGATATGAAACACAATTATAAACCATTATAAAGAAATATCCTGATATATACATATATATATATATATATATATATAGGCGTGAAGAAAATGGTCTAGGAACATGAGATGAGCTGTACTTTACTTTACTTTACAAGTCAGTAACCCACACTTGACCGCACATCCCTTATTACACGTTCACATATATCACATCAACTGAATAAACACACTGACAGCCCAACACACAAGCAAGGTAAAACACTTTGAATTTGCAAAATTATTTCCAAGTTTATTCCGAAAGTATTTCTCGTACTAATTATTGCTATGTTCATGATGCTTGTATGCCGTGTATATTTGTTTATACAATGTATTTGTTTTTGTATGTGTTTGTACTTCAGAACCTGAAGAAAGCCTCACAAGCCGAAAGCTCGTAATAAACTTGTAAAGTACAGCTACATCTTTCGTTCCTAGACCATTTTCTTCACGCCTACATATTCTGGAACACCCGTTGTCATGTCAGAGTTGAGAATTCTCGCACTTTTATATATATACATGATTGAATGAATTCGGTATAACGTAACATTCAGTTGTAATGAAAGACAAAAGAAAGAAAAACTCACTTTGCCTCACAGAATGTGATGGTAAAATCAAGGTCCACCTTGCACATGAACATGGTAGGATCTAGCCGTACTTCACTGATGGTTGGGGGTGGCAGGGAGTAACCAACGGCAACAAACCCAAGAACGTTGGGAGGATGGTGGTTGTATTGAGAGAGACTGAGCTCAGGACGGAGTGCACCTGTTACATGAATCACCTACGGGAAGACGCAAGATTTCATTGCTTGGTTGGTGATTTGGCAACATTTATTTGTTTATGATAAATATCTCTTTGAGAAATGAAATGAATTACAAATATCAAATATGATAGTAAATAATAGATCTTATATTTAATGTATTAAAATGGCTAAAATTTTGGCGAATTACTAAAATATTTGCAAACATTGTGTAAACTATCTTTAATTGAATGGGGGAAAAGAATGACCTGAAGCTCTTAGTTATTCTAATATGCGCTATATGAAAACTGAGTATTGTTATTATTAATACATCACAACCTAAAAATGATGTTGATGGTATAAAAAAAAATAATAGAGTAAATGTCATAAGTGGTGACAAGAGATAGAACGTAGAATAAACTGTTTAAATCACAAACTACTATATTTAACACTCTAATGTCTAGTGTATCACATTTCAATGAGAGACTTTTTGTTCTTCTTTCAAATTATATGCATCAGTGGTTACCTTATAACCTGAAGATTTGAAGTGGACACCTCGTTTTGTAAGGGTTGATTTCATCCTAATCAAGAAGGATCTCTCTATTCTGTCCGTTGATGCTGTCATGTTGAGTGTCACATCATCTGTTTAAAAAAGTATGTATCTTAATCATCACAATTTTTTCTTCAAAAGATATATTGCATAAAAATACATTGCTGTATATGAATTGCATTAAGAATATAAACATGATACCTTCAAACTCTTGAGTAGAAAATGAAAAGTTGAAAATGAAGAAAAATACCACCATGAATGTAATCAGGTTAAATTACACAATATTGATAAACCTTTTTTTTCCTGTAAGTACAAATTCTCTGGCTTAAAGTGAATCATATCAATATTGTGTACAATCTGTTGTTCTATTTAATTATACATTCATATATTCAATCTTTTTTAAAAGAAACCGATTGGTGAAAATTCTACAGCTCATGTCAGAACATTACAAGTAACACAACTCAAATGACTCAGTAACTTTATAATATCTTTAGTTGAAATAGCTGAAGTTAGTTACAGTTGAAATGTGACCTCTCCACTTAAGTACATTTACTGATAAAATTGTCCCCAAGAAATTGAGGCTTTCTTATCAATGTACAATATGAAATGGAGCGTGTAATTGTTTTTCATCAAACATATTGATCCATGGAGATAATATAAAATATTGATTGTGTTTTGTTATTGGCACTGCCTTCAATTTCTTCCCCCATTAATTCCTTCATCTACAATCACCAATCTAAACAGAGTTTCAATCCTACATCAAAACATTTCAATTTTGCAATGAAATAAGGTGACAAACACTTTTATCTCATTGGACTTGCTTTATGGATTCACTTCATGGATTGACTTGACTCTTAACCCTTCTCTTTCCATTAATCCAATCTACAACTCTCTATCCCTTGGTCCCGTTTACATCTGACACTATAACCTACAAAGAACACTGCAACAAAATATAAACCAAATTGTGTGTGTTAATATATAGGGTTGAAAAGAGACAAATGCATGCAACAAACCCCCTTTTATTCGTCTGTGAGTGATAAGATACAGACATTTTTGTACGTCATGTTATAATGTTGGAATGATTTGTTTGTGGTAGTTAACCATATGAATGAGGCTCAAAGAAACACTTGGTCTGGAGGAGTTGTGAGCGAGAGAAAGAGGGTTAAGATCTAAAGAAAGTACCTAGACCAAATAGATTTGTGATTCCCCTCTAGATCATGTCCAAACTCCCTCGATCCCACCTATCATTACCCCTTCTTCTACCTGAGTAATCCAATTAACACCCTAAACATTCCTCCTCTCAAACATCTTATCATCTATGTATGAGACCATGATCTCTTATTACAGCCAGGTCCCTTTGTTTACATAAGAATAACATGCTCTCCACTCTTTGATCATTTACATGGAAGAGAGAGAGAGAGAGAGAGAGGCGGGGGGGGGGGGGCTTCTCTTTTTTCATGAGCTGCCATGTGCAGTCCCTACATCACTGAACTGTACAGAAAATAGCCCACATAATTATATTAGTATTTCCCAGTCATCATTGATGTTATATTAATGAATTTACCATTTCCTTTAAAGATCATATTTTTGTTCATTAATTCTTTTCTCATTATTTTAAGACAGAAATTTTAGTAACTATATTAGCTGGTAGACGCATTTTTATTCTGTAAAGATCAAAATTAATTTCACAATCCCCATTTATGTCAACAAAGACTTTCACATCTGATAAAGATAGCACATTAAACATTTCATTTCCTCTATTTATCACTTTGAAAATAAGATGCATTATCATTTCAAGAAGTTCAAAAAATTGATTTGAACATGATTGACAATCCATCTTCTAGGTATAAAACCATGACAAATGTCATACCCACTTGATGGGTCAACATCTTAATTCACGCTTTTTTTACAGGTAGGTTTTGTTTAGCTAAAATAGGTACAAAAGTGATACAGGTAACCTCAATCCGCAGCCCTACAGGAGGAATGTCTGATGTTAAACAGCGCTTAATCTATTACTTTTCATAAATTTGAACAAGTTAACTCCACTGCGATACACACTCATAAATTGCAATTCCTTAGGATTGTTTATCCCATCATAATTCATCTACAAGTATCTTATGCGGTTGTGATAAATGAACCACGGAAGGATTATTACATATTCTAACTTCTTGTTATCTCACTCCTCCTCTCAATTTACCCATCTCACTATCCTCAGCCCATTTATTCATACCTCTGTGCCTCATAAGTCACACCCCAATAACCTATGCTCTATCTAGACGTTGGGCAGGAGAGAGAAAGAGAGGAGAGAGAAAGAGAGGAGGGAGAAAGAGAGGAGGGAGAAGGAGAGAAGATAGAGGGATATGCAGAATGGAAAAAGGACTCAAAGCGAAACGGAACAGGGAGAAAGAGAAATAGAGGAGCGAGAAGGACAAATAGACAAGACAAAAAACAGAGAAAGAGAAAAGAGAAAAACCCAAAGAGAAGAAAGAGAATTATATGGGAGGAAGGAAAGAGACTGAGAGAGGGGAAGAGAGGAAGGGAGATAAATATGTAGATAGGGTATGGAGAGAAATAAAAAAGAACAGAGAGAGAAAGAGAGTAAGAGAGAGAGTAAGAGACATAGAAGGAGAGACCGAGATGGAGAGATATTGAGGAGGGTTAAGAAGAGGGTTAAGGGGGAATGAAAAATAGTAAGTATATTATTTGATGAGTAAAATAAGATTAGATGGTAGTTGTCATACCTAAAATATAGAAGACAAAAAAGCACCAATTGAGTAAGAAGAAGAAGAGAGAGTATGACAGAGAGAGAGAGAGAGAGAGAGAGAGAGCATACAAGAGAGATGAATATAAAGGAGGAATAATCGAGACTCTGCCTTTGGGTGGATGTAATAGATCTAGTGTTGAGCATTGGTCCCTTGATACCCATTTGTGTTAGTCCCACCCTCCCTCATGTCATTATACCTCCTATCCCATCACCCTAATTTGTATGCACAACCCTACACCTACAGAAATTAATTTATCACTTCCTCTTTCCAAGTTTCCATTGCTCACTCTTCCCTTCTTTCATCATCATTAGTTCTTCTCTCTCTCTCTCTCTCTCTCTCTTCTTTGTTCTGCTTTATTATAAAAGTATTTTCTTTTCCTTTTCACCTACATCTTTGAATTTTATTTTAGTATACATCATGATATTTCATTATGGCATGTTGTATAGAGTTGCCATGCATTACAATGTACTAGTTTTTATGGTATTAAATTATCTTTTATTGTAAAGTCTTACTGCTGAAGCCATGTACAAAAACATCACAGTGATTCATCCCTCATATCGTGTATAGATTTAAGAACTAATCCGGATACCAATTTTTTTAGAGTACTATCTTAAGTTAAAATAGTTATCATTATATTATGCTGGTAGCACACAGTGCATCATAGCCCTTTTGGCGCTGAGCAAAAAGGAAATGCACAGTTTCATGATCAAAGAAAACTATCAAAGTTGTATTTAACAAATGAATCCTAAACCAAAAATATTTCTAATGAGTTAAAAGGACTTTAAGATCTAAAATCAAACAGTCATATCTCTAAATTTTGAAAATACATGCAATAAATAGGCATTGAATGAAAAATGAATAAAACTCAATCTTCCTGACATCTGGAACACATGTATATCACCAAAATAAAAAATAATCAAAGTTAAATCTCTTTCACACATGAGGCAGTTAACCGCCTAAAGAACCACAATGACAAACCAAAAACCAATTTAAGTGTAAATAAAGGGCAAGTGGGATGGGGGAAAGGCTGGGAGTTCAGAGCAACAAATGCCCCGAGCCATTTTGTATAATTATATCTGTGTTATAAGTTAAAGAAACATGAAGGTCACTACACACAAGTTGAGGGTGATGTAGTTTAGGCCCAATAAAAAATAAAACATAAAACATGTTAAGTGTCCTGCCTTTTTGAAAAATAGAAAAGAGGTCCTTTTTTTTTTCTTCCTCAACATGGCCGCTTAAAATGGCCGTTTGGTACATTTTTTCCTGTCAGTTGGGCTATTTTTCCAGATGGCCGCCGGCATCTTTTTTTAAATCAGCAATAGATCATTTAACAGTATGTTTTTCATGTTTTCTTTAAAAGAAATTAAATAAATATTTTTAAAAAAATAATAATACAAAATTTCAACAAAAAAAGGAAGCGGGCGGGGACGCTAAACTTGAATTTTTTTCAATGGCCTTAACACACAATGAGACTTTTAGAGTGTCATTAGTATATTAGTGATTGAGAAGATAAATCAGATTTTCAACGTCGGCAAAGTGCCATTCTACAACGATATTTACAAAAGTATGAATGAGGTCAGTTATTTGACTCTATCCCTGAAAGTTCCTCATAATTCAAGAATCTACAGAGGTATACAAAGAAAATAGAAATAGAAAAACTGTGGAAAAAAGTGGTTAAAACTATAGAAGAAGTAAAAGGGGAACAGATCAAAACAAATTATCATGACAATGAAGATATTCAAATAACTAGAGAGCAGATATTTCAACAAAAAAATAGAGAAAGCCTGAGAAGAACTCTTTAGTCCATAACATGGTTGCCTCTGCATTGGAGCAACAGTTGATTTATAGGGTAATGTTCAAAATTGGAGAGATGGAGCACTTTTTGTGCATCATTAGCATAACAGAAGACTCCAAGATGAGTGGTATACCAAAACATAACCCGATTATAACCAACAAAAAGTAGCAACAAGATTGAATGCTTTGAGATTCTCTGACAAATGTGTTATTTAGTTCAACCATGGTTAGAATTATCAAATGAGCCTCGGCCATCCTTACTGGTGAAATTGATTCAATAACTTTCATTACCTTGATGAACAGTCAGTATTGTGTAAGAGTTCTTAATAAAATGCTTGTAATTAAATGAGAAATAGAGCAAAAAATCTCAAAGCGAAAAGACATTATTTTGGTAAGGACGTGTAAGACATTACAATTGATGAAATACTAATGATAAAAGTAAAAGACTACGAAAATAGAATGATCAACAATTGTAATGTCTTAAAACAAGCAGTTCTGCAAAAATGTGATTTTAAAGAAAAGATAGTAGTTAATGAAGTCCTCTTTGATTACTGAAAATGTACATAAAGGATAAGTTCATAAATATCTTAAAGACTTTACAATTCAGTTACAACAAATATACGTATCACGTAATACCGTATCAGAAAACTTATGTTGTAGCAAAATTTAATTTTGTTTTTGTTTTTATTTTCCAAGAAAAGGTATGTTACGTTTTCATGAAACAAACTATTCTATTCTTTTTAATGATAGAGTAAGGGAGAAAACCTTTAAAAGGCGAAAATCAATCTTCCTTCATATTTCCATTTCATGATTTCTTGTGTAACAACAACAATCTAGAATTCTTAACCTTATTGATTTAGCTATTTTCAGTAGGCAATATAGAAATCTGCAACAAGTCTTCAATTTCTGACCTTTTTTCATATGAATATTATTTGACTCAATCAATCCCTTGTCCATATATATATATGTGTGTGCTTGCCTTCATTTGATCAAACCAAACTTATTGCCAAATTGATTTTTCTGGGGAAGCTAACAATCAATAACATGCTAATCAAATTCACCACTACTTAACCTCTTGGGATATACTAAGACAGGACTCCTTCTCTCTTCCCCTTCCTTCATTCGCACAGGGCATTGTCGGCCATGTTCGATTTTTCAAGCGCATAAAAAGTTATTCAATAATTTTGAGCACGTATAGGTCGTTATCTCTCCCCTGAGTGTCGCAGAACGGGAGTCGGGAGGTGCCATGGACTCTCGGTTTGGGAGTTATCAAACCCCTCACACTGTATCATCCTTTATTCCATGGGAGCGCTACAGAAATCTGAATTGTCACTTTTGACTTATGACTGTAAGCGATCTGAACAGAATGAAAAGAAGAAGGGTATATTCAGCCTCTATAGATCTACTGCTAGAGAATGTCCCTTTTTCAAAATAATGAAGTATCAAAACATTTTAAGATGTTTGTGTACTGGATAGACAGGATGGACTAAAAATAGTTCCTGCTTTCAGATTTCAAAAAGGGATTTTCTTCTTTTTTCTCCAGAATTCTTAGCTTGGGACAACCTTGCTCTTATAAAGAAAATGTGAACGATATAATATTAAGAAAGAATGAATAAGCTTATAATCAATTTTACTTGAAGTAACCTTAATCAAAATTAGAAAAGAAAAAGTGGGATCAGAAGAGAAAAATACAGAGAGAGAGTGAGAAAAAGTACAGAAAAAAAAGGATAAAAAAGAATAAGAAAAAAGTGTGTTGAATCGTAGAAAAGAAAGAGAGAGAGTTAGGTGTGCATGAAACAGAATGAACAAGAAAACGGAGAGTCAAAAGAGAGGTAGACAGGGCTAAATAGAGATATATAGGGAGAGGTTGAGAGATAGAGGGAGATAGGAGAGAAAGTGAAAGGAAGAAGAGAAAGGGAGGGAGAGAAGGGAAAGAGAGGAAAGTAGAGAGACAGAGAGATACAGAGAGAACAATGAGAGAGAGAGAGAGAGACCAAGACATGAGACGGAGCAGAGCTGAGGATATAGTCCACCAGCCAGTGAAATCACAAGACCACTAGAGATCTAGCCATAGGTGCTTCTGGATGCATTCACAACTTGAGATCTGTCTCTCAGGGAATAGATAGGGAGAAAAAATCACTTGGAAGATGGAGGGACAGCAAGATAGAACACATCAAAATGAATCATAAAATCTAAAAAGGAACTTGGCATGGAAATGAAATGGAATAAGTAATATGAAATTGGAAAGTTAAAAGCTTAACAGTGTAAATGGAGAGAACAAATCTTAAAAGGAGAAAAGGGGGAATCAATGATTACAGACACTAACAACAAAGTTTAAAACTAAGATATACCGGTATGGAGGTGTGTCATCAAGAATCAGTGTTCTCTTTTATGGTAACTACACATTCTAAATTCATGAAGGTTTTAGAGGGCAGTATCTCAAGTATCTTACAAACACCAAGCCCATTTCACAGCTAATTACTCTACTCTAGACCATCCACTTGTGGTGAACCGACAGGGGTTAAATAAGGAGGGTACTGGAACCAGAGCAGAAGAGATAGAAAGGGAGACATCTCCACAAAAAGAGGAATGAGAGGAGAGGAGAAAGAAGATAAGCATTAGCCAATGCCAGGGAGGCTTGACAAGGCAAGATTGCTCTCCAGTGCGCATCTCAAGTCGGCAAGTGAAGCTGGCATAGCGTACGTCCGAGTAGCGTGTCAACATGCACCCGCCTCCCACGACTGGTCCTTTTTGTTTGCGATGGGAGAGAAGACCGCTCCAGAGCAGTTTGCACATGTCCGCTTTTAGGGGGTTTGGTGTTGGTTCTACAGGGAGGCTGGGTGGCGGGGAATTGGCAAGCATTTACTCAGCAAATTGACCTGAAAGTGGTGGTGTTGGAGAGACAGAGTACGCTAGGTGTCCTAGAATGAAGGCTGGATGTGCTGGATGTGTATTTTAGCTTTATTGGTCATTTTGCAAATGATACTCTGTCATTTCACAAACAGTCTTTTCAAACACATAGGAGCTTCTTTACTCCCTCTTTATCTTTCTATTGATTCAACATCCTCATTTGTCATCACATGTCCAGAAACCAGGCCAAATAGGGTCAATATTCCAATCACTGACATTTTAGTGCTGACTTCATTCTGGAAAAAAATGTCTTTTATTCAATGAGAACAAAAGTAACTAATGAACCAATTTTCCAGCAAGGATCGACAAAATTCTCAGCTATAGAAGTGTTCACAAAAGGTATTGACATGATCTTAAAGTAAACCATAACATTATTGAAGGTTAATGAAAAAAAACTGCATAATTTTTGTTTGAATTGTTACATTATATTCCTTCTACTGTACTTACACTCTAACATGAAATAAATCCTGAAAAAATTCTCAAACCTCAAAGATATTTATGGTTTTCTTTGAAGGCGTCATTGTACAACACCCTTCTCCCAACCAATTTTTTTATTTACCATGAAAATAAGACATAAAACATGCTTTAAAGAATCTTTCAACTATTAAATGTTTTAAATGTTATATAATGCCAATTAATTGCTTGGTGACAATTTACATTAATCTCCAATTTAAATAAATTATAATGGTATGGTTGGGAGAATTCAGGAATTGATCAGATCATTTTTTTCAAATTTGTATCATTAATAATGGTCTGTTTTTACTCAAACTTTAATATCATCTTTAATTGTACTCTAATCTAGCATTGAAGTCACTACCTAAGCACCATTTTCTCTCATCTGAACAATGTTACCAAGTCCCTTAATGATACAAAACCGACATTGCCCTCCCTCCCATCTCCCAAAATGGTAATGGATATGAAAAAAGGAAAATTGCCTAATATTCATTTGTAGGTTACAGTACATATATAGATGCAATAATAAGAACTGTTTCAGTTTTTTTTTTATATCTTCCTTTTCGGAGTACCTAACTGATGTATGATATTTTCATAGACCTCAACCAAAGGGAGAGAATGCAACAGATAGGTCTATGCTCGTTAAGATAAAGAGAAGAAAAAAGAGAAAATAAGGATAGCATTGTAAAAAAAATATATTGAAGGTATTGAACTCGCACTCGTCAGCTACGGGCAAAAAGGTTTGCAGTAACACATTGATATACTTGTACAAAACTGACTGGGATGTGGGCAGTCATAAATATAGTGATACAATATCATATTTGACAATAGTAGGGTCACCTAGTTTCATTCAGACTTCTAAGATGTAATAAAATGCATCCAAAGACTGAGAACATGTCAAGACATTTCCTTCCCCATAATTGCTCTAATTTTACCTGAACAGTTCTTCATATTTGCCCTAATATTCATAGATTCATTTCAAGAGGCCATTTTGCGGTATTGCTCTTTCCTTCACTCCGATACTCAAAATTTGGTAACAAAATTTGTCTCCAGTTATCAGGAGTAGGCTATGATGAATAATATCCTAGAATTTTAACTCATAATAACAAGGCAAACAAGCTCAATGCAATTTTTTTTTTAAATTAGAGAAGTTGAACGATATGGAAAAAAGGGAAGTAACATCTACATGTGTCTATAGCAATGTCTCTTTTCACCTTACTGTTGACACTCCAGACCAAAGCCTAGAGTTTGACAGCAGAGCCTTTATTGATTTCCCCAGCTCCGGTACACATCCCAAATTGTCGGCTGCAAAATGCATGTTTGAAACACATCGAAGTGCAGTACACATATTTGATCTTGGGTTGGCGAGTCATTTGTTTGGCGGGTTCAACAGATTAAAGAGAGAAAAGGAGAGCTGGAGAGATGGTCGGTCGGTCGGTGAAAAAGACAGAGAGATAAAAAATATAGAGAAATGTGGGGGAGCCTCATGAATTTTTCATCAGCATATCATATTCTGTCGTGAAGATGTGCGCTCTCCTCTTGTCCGTGCAATCTTACGCATCTTGAGTTTCCGGCGGACCTTCTCCGCCGAGCTCGACCTTGACGAGCTAATTTGGCCTAGACATTTGAGAGAGCTTCAAAAGTTGGACAATTCGCTGGTCACACTCTCGTCTGTGTGAGGTTTTACAGGGAATTATCAGATTTTACAAGCCCACTACAAAGACAGGTTAGATCAATATTCAAATATTGACTATTAAAATTGGGAAAACACTTGCAGGAGGAAATTGTACCCAAGGCATTTACATGGCACAGTTATTGCACTTTGGTAGGGGGAACAGGTGAATTTAGGGACTCAAATCTAAACGCTTCAAATTTCCTTCCACACAGTTCAGTTAAATGGAAAACCTTTAGAAAATGTTTAACCTTCAAACTGGTACCATGCTTAACCTCTTTCTGTATATGTCTTGAATTCAGATCACACGTGGAAGAGGACTCTAACTCTATTCACAAGCTGACCAACGACAGGGGAAACTTATATGGTTCTTTTACTTTTAAGCTATCAATGATGAACTGATCAAGCTAAGCATTGAAGAAGAAAATAAAGTGAAGAAAGATGAAAATGCACAAAAATATAAACAATTATGAGGGCTTATCTGGAGGCTAAGTAAAAGAAAAATATACTTGGGGATAAGAGCATCTAGCCAAAAACTTTTAAAAATAATCATATACAAGATTCATTTTTTTTAAAAGTTGTTATTTCTGATGACATTAGCATTATATTACCAGATGGTTTCAATTGATGCTGCACTTTTTAAATCTCAGGGGAATGTTCTAAATATGATGCATTGGTACTAATGTGTAACCTGTAAAGACTACCCAAGGGAGACAAACATTGATCAAGAGAACCCAAATCAAGGTCCTTCTTTCCTTGTGGTAACTGAAGCAGGATTGAATGTATATATACCCACCCTGGATAGCTGATGGACCTATACCAGCAGGACTACCGGCACCGGAACCACTAGTAGAGTTACCATCTGCATTGGTACTGGATGGGGAGGATGAAGATGTCTTATTGGGCGGAAGCTTCATTCCAAGCTGTTCAGCTAACTCTGCATGATCTCCGGGATGCACATAGTCAAAGACAGAACAACCCATCAACTCCACCTGTCATTTAAATAAAATATCAAATGATAAAAATCTTTAGGTGGTGTTAGGGGTCTGGAGTGAGGACAAAAGATATATACTAATGATAATAAGTTACAATTAAACAGCACACGATGAACCATTCTCCATGTGCTTCATCTTAAAAGAGAAGGAATTGGAGCAAGAGATTGGCAGAGACAGGGAAAGATAGAGAATGAGAGGGAAAGAGACAGGTCAAGAGAGAAAAAAGAAAAGAAAAGGAGCCAGAAATACACACAGAGAGGGGTAGGTAAGGAGAGAGGGGAGGAGAAAGAGAGAGAGAGAGAGAGAGAACGAGAGAAAGAGATATAGAAAGATAGAGAGAGGGAGACAAAGAGAGAGAGAGAGAGGAAAGAGAAAGAGAAAGAAAAAAGAGAGAGAGAGAGAGAGAGAGAGAGAGAAAGAGAGAGAGTGAGTGAGTGATTGAAAGCAGCCAGTATGTAGGGTAGCACAAAGAGAGGGAGAGACAGAATGGAGAAAAAAAGAAACAGTAAAAAGAAAGCGAAAGGCAAAAAGAATGAGAGAAAATATGGATATAGAAAGAAAAACAAGGAAAAAAGGAAAGAAAATGGAAATCAAGATAGTTGAAGATGGAAGTAGAACAATGATTGACAGTCAAGATGACACAAATTTCACTAAGAGGTTGAAGTGCACTAGACAAAAACAGACAAATATACTACTGGAACATATAGAGACTCTGGAAAAAGAAAAGGGATCAGGATGATTTGCCTTTTAGATTTGTCTGAACTTTTAAGTCAGCTGTCAAACAGTTGTAGAATGAAACGCAGAACACATCAGAGATAATTATATTCATTAGTTTCACCTAGGAGGTGAGCATTTAGGGTCTAGTTACCCCCAGCGGTTAGATGCAAGATCACTTTTCTCAGTCTCCGAGAGTCCTTCAGAAATGGGCTTGACTCTATTAAATCACATTCAGTTTACTGGCTACGTCCATGGCGAAAAATTCATAGGTGTTGATTGTTCTCTTATTACCATTCATAATATCTTCACTCTTATTTTCTTTACTTCACTGTTTCAAGATGGAATTCAGAATATGAAGTATACATTTTGATCTAAACCTCTTATTGCTGAAAAAAATTTCAGATTATATGTTTGTGTGGTTTCACTACAATTTGGTGTATGTGTTGACTCCTTCCATACTCGTCGATACATGTATTGACGGATGCATTCATTTGTCATATTGTGCAATATCTTTCCTTGTTCCTATTTTTATAGCCCAACCATCATACAGTGTAAACCTATGATATCTCTGTCGAGCAACAAAAGCTTTTGTTTGTGCAAAAAGTTAACTGCATCTCCTACAAATCTACTCAATGACATGGAACCAAAAACTGCCAATAAAGGAATGATAAATGATAACAGTCTATATCCCATGAATATTACATGACGATATTAACCTTGAAGTACAAAAAGTGCAGCAATTTTAAAAATTCTCAAGGCTGCATTATCAATATTTATTCCGACCATATAGCTAAATAATGGAAATTAAGACTTGTAATGACTTGATTGACTCACTTCACACGTTCTTAAAAGAAAAAGTAAACCAACACTAAGAGGAGACCGACCGATTGGCTTTGGTGTGGCAATGGTTCCACTGAGGGTTATGGTGTACAGTCAATACCACAAAAAATAATACCAATGAACAGTTTGGATCTACATTGGACACATCTATCACCCAAACTCAAACTACTTCTAATTTTACTCAAGACAAAAGGAAGATGATTTTGAAGAAAATGAGTGCAACTGAATTATTGACATGGCTGGTCAGGACAAAGAAGAAGCTCCAAGAAAGTGAAGATGATGATGTATGATGATGGCGTTCCATTAGGCCCATTAAGACTGTAACGACCTAGTCTTGAGGCTTCTTCTCAGTGTCTTTGTGCAAAAAAAGTGCAAGAGAACCTCCAAGTTGAATGAATATACATGAGGTCACGATACTTTCTGGTCTCCCTGAAGGAACCATGAAAGCTCTGAATATTTCAGCTCTCTCTTGGTTACAGGAGGATTAACAGGATAGACTTGCTTCAAAATTCAACTTCTCCTCAAAGAGGTGTAAAGATGGACCTTCCTCTGGCCCCACCTCTGGCCCATGGAAGCTATAAGTGTGATGAAAGTAGGTAGTAAGTGTACTGTTTTGTAACAGAACAAGGTTTGGGGTGTCTAAAGAGGGCAGGATTTCTGTACTTCAGTGGGGCGTGAAGAATCCTGGATACTTTGGGGATCGAGGTTTTAGTTTTCATGATGAGGTACATCCCATAGATGTATGTCAAGTGGAGTGTAGCCAATGCAGGTGAATACAAAAGTGTTTTCCTCTCTTTTCAGACTAAACAACATAATGAAAAGTAAAGCCTGACCTGTTTTTCAGTGTTTGCAAAATCAAACGCAGTCAAGCTAGTTGAATTAAAAAGACACATCCTTTAAAAAATCCTTTCATTCCAAAGATTATTCAGTGTTTACATAGATCTATTCATTACAAATAAATGCAACGCATAACCTACTTTCCTTACTCAGCATTTGTCTGTTTCTAAGTTCAATTACAAAAGAAAAGTTAATATGCTTAATCACAAATGTTCAAACTAATGATATGGTACTTTGATATGAGATTATCAAATGTAGTGAGATTTAAATTGTAATAAATTAAATCATGTAACTTTAACACTACCTTTTCAATTCTCAACATCAAATGACCTACTTGACACATAAAAAGTTGGAATTGAGATGAACTTCCTTCTTCAGTCTCAATCTTCACTCCCTTAATACTTCCATAGAGACCAGCCGCCAACAAGTTTTCCCTCGACGTTAAAAGTCTTGGGAAACAGGTGAGAAAATTCATTGAATATGCTTCCTCTCTTGATCACATCCTTCCATCGTAACCTTTCCTGTTCTTCAAGCTATCTTGTCATCAAACACCCTCCCATCCTATTCCCCAAGCTACCATTCACATCATCTAAATCACATAATATTCTCATCTTGCTAGTAAACCAGGCCCGCCCATCACCAAGCCCATGACACTAATTAAGCATCAATTCATTATATTCCTGCCTAACGCTCTCATAGAACCAGGGTGCATTTGCCTTTGGAGGGTGGCACCGTAGCGCTATTAGCAACCGTAGGGTGGTGGTAATGGGGTTTTGATTCATGGAATTTGAAGTAGCATCAGCTCCACATCATTAACTTCAAATTACCTAGCCCATCAAAGACATTCTCTTATCCCAATAAGAGATCAATTTTACCCTTCAAAGAAAGCCAAGAAAAGCTGTCTTTTCAAACCTGACCAGAGGAAGATGATTACCATAAATAAATGCTTAACACTGATTCAGGTTTACAATGATAATGGTCTAAGAGCATCTAATGATGAAATAATGATTGGCCCTTCTGTTTGAGTGTTTTCAACTCCAGAGAGGGTTCTGGATAACAAAAGTGCAAGCAGATGTCATCAAACATACATTCTTAGAACATGAGCAAAATCAATTTGCCTGATTTGCTTGACTAACTTTTCTTTTCTTTTTTTCTATATATAAAATTTGAATCTACCATCTACTTTAGTAGGTCTCCTATTAGGTCATTTTTGGCATGATATACATCCCCCTTTTAACTCCTCATAAATTTGAATGTTTAAAACATTATCTTTTCCTCCTTGTTCTCCAATTAATTTAAATATTAACAACAAGAAATTAGTTACATAGCTATAATCAAATTGTCATACTTATTTTTATAAATATACATTGAATAAGAACTATATCTACATATTTCAAATCTTAAAATATGTCAATTACATGCCTAAACTGCAATAATGGATTTTGTAAATCCTTATCAATTTAAATATTAACACATGAATAAAAAAGTAATTCTCCACAAACTGGTTTTCCGAAACCAACTATATACTATTAAATTTGTTTTACTATCTGAAATCTTAAGCTCAAGAGTTACGCTTTATGGATAAAATTGCATTCTATATAGATATCTGTTAAAAGGTATAAATAATCTGTTAAATTTTATTTTAAAAATCAATATGACCATAGATATTTGTGTACCACAATATTTATGTATCAATAAACAATATGTCTGTGTTATGGTCATTATTTCACAAACATTCACATTAAAATTTTCATTAGCACAAATTTTATTCTCATTTTAATATCCTTTTTTACTGAACTGTAGTCGGGTCAAATTTTAGTATCATTTCTTTGTATTCTTTATACCCATAAAACAATTAATATGTTGCGTTAGAAAGCGTGTGAGAGAATACAAAGTGATGGACTACACTGGTCACTCCTATTTACTATGATGTCATTCGGTTTAATCCCTATCAACGGTCTGCTATCAATGGTCTCCCTTAGGAGGTAAAGAAACACCCATACCAGGTAGGGGAAAGTGGGAGAGGGGTACAATGACCCCCCTCGGGGGTGAATTAGCAAAGTTTTCACACCTATTCCAAGCCAATTATTCAATTTGACTGCTATACTGAGTGAATAGGGAAAAGGGAAAAGGGAAATAGGGGTAGAGAAGAAAGGAAGATTAATTGAATTGAGGTCAAGCAATGATACAAGGGCAGTAATTTCAGTTGGGTTTCAGACAAGCAAGCTACATTAAATGAAATTAACATGAAATGGATACCAAAAGAGATTTTAAATAAGCTGATGACAATCTGTATTTAAGTATATAATAACTTGTAATGTACTTCATCACTGGCTTAATTTAACAGAGGTATACGGCTATTGTATATAATCACTGCATATTGTTGATAGGCTTATACATACTGAAACCACCCCAATGCAATTAAACTGGCTTGATAATTGACACTTGTATTCAGCTAAAAAATATACAATGAAACACAGAAAACATGTGATCACTCTATTTTAATGTTGGAGCAGTGATCCCTTATATCTCAATTATTTCTTCTAAAATGTTTACAAAAATTAAGTAAAATCCAGGATTTCTCTCCTTAAAAAAAAATCATAACTGAAATGGTTATGTTCATTTGTAGAAGTGTTCAAAAAACATACCTCTGATTGGCATTCTTGCATTCTACATTTTCATAATTTCCAATCATTATTGCCAGAAATATGAATATGAATACAATCAAGATCTATTCTAAACTGAAAAGGAGATATAAATGGTCTTAAACCAGGATATCATACTTCCTGTCCATATGCACCACTGATGTTCTCAAGAGTTCAACAGGGTTCCTAAGTCTATAACTTATAAACAGAAAAGCTTGGCCGTATTAGATATTGATCATTCAATTCAAGCAGGATAAATTCCTTGAAGCAAGTACACATTAATTCATATTCAGATTAACAAATTTCTGATTTCAATAAAAGGTGTTTCTTTCTCTGTTATTAAGAAAGAAATAACTGATTTTGAAGAATAACTGATTTCGAAGAATAACTGATTTAATAAATGTATGTACACAACAAGAAAAGTATGAAAAGCACTCAATGTTTTTTATCTTAAATTTGTCATGTTTTATATTTTTCATTTCTTTCTGCCGAAGATGTTTTCAAGTCTCACCTGTGAGAGTCCTAGATATATTGATACTGTCTCCGAGATGTATAGAAATCGTCCGTCTCTGTATAACGCAAAGAGAAAGCCATCTAAGCTCTGCAATGAGAAATGGAAAATATTTATTAAACACATTTTCATAAATCTGAAACTTCAGTTATACCCCCTCCCCTCAAAAAAAGGTATGCATTGTGGTACTAAATAAATGCATATCCACAATACATATATTGCAAGAGGATGCAAGATATTTTTAAAAAATGTAAATAGTCAACATCTTTCAATGATGTTAACTTTATTTCACTTGTATGAGTTACAGAAATGTCTACCCAGTTTGCCACTACTTTTCTTCCATTTTTTTATATATAATATGATCTTGCCAATGTTTATCCATTTTGTTAAATCATATATGAAAACAAAAATTATTAAACATTATGCCAAGTATGTCCTTGTGCTGAAAATTGAATATAATACCTTCTCATATCCTATACCAAGACTCATAATGAAATGAGATGCTATAAACATGCTGCTTATAAATGCCTTGGCCCTTGATTAAGAAGTCTTTTGATCTTTATAACTTTATATCATAAGGGCAAGCATATTTCCCTGCAATATCTAGAGTATTTCCACTTATAATTACCTTAAAAAATTACACAGAATTCAACATCAGAAATGGGAAGAATATTTTGAATGGCTAACATACAGGTGATAGATCCCAAGCTAAAGCTCTCAATAACGTATATCATTCAATGTTCATTCACTCAGACATGATCTATAGAGCTGATTTATGTTGCATTCCTGATCCTGGAGGCAACTACATTGATATTGGTTTTATTCAGATCAAGATTCATTCTTGTACATAGATAGAAAGATCAATAGACAGCTGGCAGCATCGCCATGAGAATGAAAATCCTATTATTGGGGAGAAGAGAAAGTAGCCTCTTCAGTCAGCCTGACATTATTATAAATGGTTTGCTTTCACAAAAGACATCACAATGATCATCATCATTCATATTGGTAGTCACCATCGTCTCTCTCATCATAACCATTACGACTATTGTGGATATGATAATCATTACTGTTTCATACATTATGATTATAAAGTATAATGATAATCATTGATACCCTGTTGTTTTTTATTGGATAACTGTGACCTAAAGAGATATTAGATGAATAAAAGGTACTACTAATCATTACAATTAATAATAAAACAATATTATACTCACTTGAAATCAACTGTAAATCATTGTTATTGTTCAAAGATTTGGATATTGTCCAGATCATTCAAGAAATAATATGACACTATAAAATTGTTCATACTTCCGTTTGGAAAAAATGTTTTCTCAGATATATCTGGCAAGCGACACTGCCAACACAGCTTCTAAACTCATATATCATATTTCCAACTACTTCAAGATAAATATATTCAAGTGCGAACAAATGCTATCTTGCAAATCAATCATCCTTACATGTACTCATCTCTATTAAAATTAATTGAGGGACGGCATAAATAAGAGACATTCCTTCAAAACATGTGATGAGTTGTTTAATTCACCTTTAGATGTTATGCAGAAGTGTTACTGGAGTTTTTTTTATATAGACATGATCAACTAGTCGGTTTATCCTGGAGTTATGTCAGGCTTGATATCTATTTCCTCTCAACATCCACCTAGTACTGACACAGAGATTTCAGTGTGACAAATAATCACTTGCAATATAATACATGTAACTATACTTTATCATATTCAATGAAAATTATATAAAGTATTATATGATATATAATACTTACTTGTAATATATGGCTTCCAAGGTGATGTTCATATACTTCTCTTGCAATGGCATGGGTTCCTGACTGGACATGTGTATAACGTCCTACAAGAAAACAAAGGTATCAACAAAACCTGATATATGCACAGAATTTAAATATAAGGAATTCTTTTGACAATATGAATAAAAAGGCATATTTACAATGTTATCCCCTTTCTAACACCTATTCCCATTCTCCCTTCCATTCTAATCATTTCACCTCTCATAATTCATAGGTCTTTCAAAGAACTGTATGCATTGAACTGGTAGAAAATAAGTGATGCACCTTTATCATGATATCAACCACTCTCTATAACATGCACCCTCCACACTTTCATTCTAATGATAATTTCAGCTTGGAGTATTCATAAGTCTTTAAAATATTAAATATGGAATCGATCTTCAACCTTCCATTTTAATAATCATATTCACTTTAAAGTTCTCATAGGTCTTCCAAAGAATAGGGTTCATTGTATTGGTAGAGAAAGGGTGATGCATATCTACCAAGATACCTACCCATCTCTAAAACACTCATCCTCTATATTTTCCTTCTAATAATCACTTCAATGCAGTATTCATATATATTTTAAAGGACAGGATACAAGAAACCGGTGGTGCTACAAGCACCACTTTCTATACTTCCATTCTACAAACAGCATCACCTTCTAGTACCCATCTGTCTTCAGAAGACCTAGATGCATTAACTTGTATATTAAGTAAAGCACCTGTATGTTTCCCCTCTTCTATTAAACGCCTATACCCCCTTCACCCTCCCACTCTAATATCCACTATATATAGGTGTAACAAATATCTGGATGCATGAAATTGATGTCAAAAGTGCTATCCTAAGCTAACACCCGACCCTTAGTTGGTATTTAAATTATAGCACCTGTATGTTTGCCCTCTTCTAACACCTATCCCCTTCACCCTTCCATTCTAAAATTCACTTCATAGGTGTAACAAATAACTGGATGCATGAAACTGTCCAAAGGTGCTATCCTAAGCTAACCTAACACCCAACCATTAGTTGGTATTTAAATTAAAGCACCTGTATGTTTGTCCACTTCTAACACCTATCCCCTTCACCCTTCCATTCTAAAATTCACTTCATAGGTGTAACGATTAACTGAATGCATGACACTGGTGTCAAAAGTGCTTAACACCCTTCCCTGCATCTCTGTTCTCCTGCCTACCTTGCAGTACTGAGAGGTGTCTGGATGAGTTGCTAGGTGCTGAGATGTTCTCCGGGTAGTTATGCCACGGTGGATCTCCTTGCATACAGAAGTGCCTCATGTGAAGATAGCCGATGGTCAGTCTGATGATTGATGCCTTGTCAAGCTGGCTGGTGATGGCTGCAGGAAGAGGAAGAAGCTTCGCCAACTCGTAGAACTCGTAGTTCTCCTTGCCACGCCTTGACCGAGCTGCATCCCGAGATCGCTCTTTCCTGATAGCAGCAATCCTGCAACAGAGAGGAAAATGGAAACGCAGGATGGAACGTGAAAGCTTTGAACTAGTTGTCATTGGTTGTCAAATTCTACTAAAAATAAATTAATACTGATTTCATACAGAGCATCTATTTACCCAGTCTTATCTCATGAAATCCACTCTGCCAAAAATATTTTGCACAAAAACAAAAGAGTCAGCGATTTGTTTGGTCGTTTTAAAAAAGGTAGTTTTTATCAGTCATTTTAATTCACAAAATAGATTTACTTGAACCTAGCAACTTTTTTATAACTTGTGAGATCATTTGTGTTAACCCTGAAAATGCATGTGGTGCCTGGCATTTTTCTAAAAGTCTAATGAAATCCTAAACACTTTCAAGATAAATGCATTTAAAAAGCCTATTGTAGCCTATGGACATTTCAAACTAATAAGGTCTTCAACATCTGAAATCAAGTATAACTCCAGAGGCATTCTGTTAAGGATTAGAAATTATCTTATAAATGATTTCTTGACATCTTTACAATTGTAAAGCAACTAGGGGATTTACTGACTTACATAATCATTCCTAAAATTTAAAAACAAACCGTGAGCAAATATCTGCTCGACTTTGTTTTGACAATCTAATGTATATGTTGATAGTTTCATACAATCTGCATCCTTTGACCATTTTGAATATGGTTAATAATTAAAAACTGAACCATCTTAAAACATTACAGGTCAAGTGCCACTACACGCTGGGAAATAATTGACTCTAATACACATTTCTCAAAAATCATACATCATTCAGTGGCAAGATTATAACAAAATTCTTAAATATGGAATGAATACCTAGGTGCTGTAAAGAGGTAACAGTCATATATGCTGATTATCAATGAATTAAATATGCTGCATTAAAGAGATACAAAATCTGACCCTACAATTGAAGAAGTCCCATGTGGAAGCCAGATACCAAGTCATAAGGTCCTTCATTTAGAATGCATTTAGGAGAACTGTTCCCAATGGATCTCCCGGCCCATCCTCCATCTTCCCTCCTTACCCGGGATGAGGGTAACTCTGGAAGATGGGATGCGGGGCTTGGGATTCGCTGAGCGAGGAAACAGTGAAGAGGACATGGGAGACATCTTACAACCGCTCTCATAACACTCCCCCATGTCCTCGTCTGTTTTAACCCACAAAAGAGTTCTCCCTTGGTTATAAGGTCTGTCTCTTTCAGCTAGGTCTTCACTCAAACTAGCATCTTTTTATCTTGTAATCCCTCAAAATCCATCTCTCTTTCTCTCTCTCTCTCCATCTTTCTCTTTCCCTATCTTTATCTCTCTTTCTCTATCCCCCCCCCCCTCTCTCTCTCTCTCTCTCTCTCTCTCTCCCCCCCCCCCCCTCTCTCTCTCTCTCCATCCCTCCCTTTCTCTCTCTCTCTCCCTCCCTCCAACTATATATTTCAATCTCTTCATTTCTCTCTATCTACCTCTCTTACCTCCAAACCCACCTCCACCACTCCTCTCACCCCTCTTGACTCTTCAACTGCTTGAGATTGCATTAATGCATACTTCAATGACTGGTCTTCAGAGTCTACCGGTAGGAGGAGGATGGTAACAGTACATCATCATCATCATCACTGCTTCACTCAAATACAATCAAGACAAACCTCAAATTATGTCTTTTAGCTAGGCCAGCTCTCGTCTTGGTTTGGAGGTTATAGTAAAGATATTCTATGCTCCTTTCCTCCTGATTTTGTAGGTACTTTATTTTGTCAAAGCTGCTTGAACTTTAAATATATACATCATAATTAAATGACATTATGTTATGAAATGGAATTTTGATTTGAATGGGCAGTAATGGACCAACAGTCTGTTGTACAATGTAAGGTTATATAATATGCTTCTGAGAATCATACAGATGTGACAAGTTTATAGCAATTGTAGAGGTGTCGTGGACGAGTGGATATGTCACCGGACTGTGGATCCCAAGGTCCGCGGTTCAAGTTCCACTGCGGCACTAATGTCCTTTGGCAAGACATTGATCTTCATTTGCCACTCTCCACCCACGTGTTAGATGGGTACCCGGTAGGATGCGAAAGCTAATGTGCTTAGATTAGCAAGTGTGCGCTTGTAAAAATGACGCCTGGCTGGAATGCTCCCCAGGGAGTGGAGAATGTGCATACATTGTGTGAGGGTAAGCCTGAATCCGATGACCGGGGTAATAATATATATATATATCTGTTACTCGCTTTGATAGGGTCCACCTGAAAAGCGCCATATTAGAAATAGTTATTATTATTATTATTATTATACCATACCAAGCCATATGTATTAAACAGACCTCACTCATCAATATTGTAACATGGCTTAAAGATGAATACTGCAACAAAATTTTAAAACTATACAAGAAAGCTGACAACTGTCTATCAAGATCAGTGAGGCAAATGGCCCTAGAGGTGTATAATACTTAAATAAGACTTTCTTCCTTAAAATGCATTTTTGTTGTTGACTGAACATCCCCTATTTCACTTCCAATTCAATTGTATTGTCCTTACATCTATCAGTTTTGCCTAACCTAGCTAAGTTTAGTATATATAGTGGGATCAGTATGATACCAAAAGAATTTATACAAATAAGGTATTTTTTAGTAAAAAAAAGTTATTTGCACAAGTTAGTCGCGACATGAATGTCTAATGAGGAGCATATTGCCTAGAGGCATTCACCTCAGAAAACATCCATACATATTATCTGAACATTACCTGACTAAAATCTGCATGAGATTGAGTGAATTCAGATTAAAAAACATACTCAATTTCATACTTCCTGAAGAAGAGATCTGTAAACCTCTTTATGACTTATCTCCAGCTTATGATATCCGCTTAATATCAATTCCAGCATAATAAAAAATAAATTACATGAAAATGGAAGGGAGAAAAATTGCAACATGAAAAAGATTTCAAATCATTCATTATCCATGAATAATAAGCATCTGTTATTATATATGTCTTTGTCTACATATTCTGTTTTAACATTTTGCCAATATATGATCTGCTACCA
>BEXV01000322.1:127529-182965 GCA_003118195.1 Hemicentrotus pulcherrimus | reverse complement strand
TTTTTTTCATTTTCATTTTTATTTCTCTCTATCTCCCCCGCTCTCTATATTTCTTTCCCCCAACCTCTCTCTCTCTTATATTCCTCCTGATCACATGGTAACATTCCTCCATCTAGTACCTCTTGATCATATGACATGATGAAGCTGATGCACCTCTGATTGCTGACTCATAAATATGATTTTGCAACAGATTTCCTCCGCAGAATTACTCTCTGCAACATAGTTCCTACAGGAGGGGTGGTTTAGAACACAGTAAATGTAACATTTCATCCTCTATAGGTGTAAAAGAGAAAGTGAAATAAAGAGATGGGTTGAGACAGCTCTATAGAAGAGAAGTGAGAGAGGGAGCAATCTAGCATATAAAGCGCATAAAATATTTTTCTTTACTTATGTAGCTTATGTTATAAAATTCTTCTTATTGTTAATTGTTGTATTTCAACACATCAATGACCTTTTCATATTCTTAATGTATCTTATCAGCAAAATTATAAAGTTTGCTAAGAAGAGATATTGTGACTAAAATTTTAAAAGCGCACATGTATTGGAGCATTCTGTTATTCTACATACACCCAACATTTAATGAATTTATGTATTTCTATGGTACTTTTATGTAATTAAGATTATTGCAATTCAAGCATGTATGAATTCCTTCATGATGATGTTTAGAATGTGAAAGATAAAATGTTGTCATATACAAACCAATGCATTGCCATGCCATGGCTATTTACCAAAGGGACATGTTCCATTACAAATATTAATCTAAATGCTAATGGGAGTTCAATGAGAAAGAAATATGAAATTAATATGCAAATTGGATAGATGTATTTGATGACTCATACGTGCCCTAAAACATACACTGTTATTTTTAATCTGTAAACGTCTCTCAATATGTGCAAGATAAATCCCAAGGAATAAGGCAGGGTGGAGTCTGAAAGGTACTTACATATTATCTTCACTTTTATGACAGGTTCAGTCAAAATTGTTAACGCAAGCAATAACACAAAATTGTATAAATATATAATTTAAAGTTTAAAACTAGTAGTTATAGGATCTATGATTTAGCTTTAAAAAATGCAATTATTAAAAAAAAGGGGAATATGCATTTAGCATCACAGAGGCAGTGCCTGAAGGCATGTATCTCAGAAATCACACAGTGATGCAGGACACCCCGCCCCCCTAAAAAAAATGGAAGAAAAAATGTTTTCTCAATATGAATTTATTGTAAAATTCCAGATAAAAACGATATGTAAAAGTTTATAACAAAATTGGCCAAATACTACCAACTATTAGAACTGTGTGATATAAATTCTTAAAGCTTTGTATTTAATCACAGAACATATCTTAGCCTAGATGTAGATTAGCATTCTTAAGCATGATTTCAATAGTTATTCATTACATTCTCATTCATTGTTGTGATACTTTTGTGTGTTAGTGGTACCAGACACAATTAGCATTTAATGCTTTTTCTGGTCCCATTTATCCTTTCAATGTTATACATTCACATTTGAATGGTATATTGATGTACTTTTGTTTGGATAATAAAACTTCAAACTCATATGTGTCATACTGGTATTGGTTTATTTGGATCTTCATCCAAAATCTACTGTCCTTTTTAATATCTATACAGATTCAGATAACTTCACCTTCTACAATATAGTTAAATAGACAGGAATTTCCTTATGGGCATGTAAGTACTCAATATGATAAGAGGTATATTATGATTATTAATGGCTACCATTAAATACTGAAATGAATACTAGGAAGTACTTAGAAGTTGGCAGTTCCAGGTATAAAACAATTAGAATCATCTGAATCTTAATATTATACAAATAACGCACGGCTCTGAGTGCAATAGCGGTGAGTGCAGTACGCGCGAGGTTTCTTTAGATTGGTGCCGCTCTGTGCAACGAGCCACTTGTGGCGAGTTCACAGTGCGAACCATCTGAAGAAACCGAGCGAACACTGCATTAACGTCTTGCACAACAGGGTCAAGTGCGTTATTTGTTTTATAAAATAGCGACACAAATCAAAACAAACCAAAAAATAGATCTTAAGTATTAATTAGTTAGAGTCTACGAAACTTAGTACGAGAGTTAGATCCAGAGTTATGTTGGTTCTAGTAAGAGTTGCAAGCTTACCAAAAAGTCCATGGGATTCATTGCTTTGGGTAAAAATATAAACCAAGGTGGTCTACAGACGAGTCTATACATTAGACGGCTGAAATTCTTGGCTTCATTATAAAATCCCAAAGTCAAAACAGGCATAAATCCAAGGCAAAAGTAAAATAAAAATTTGCTTTCTACAATAATACCCCGTTCTAGCTCTAGCTACCTAGCTAGAGCTAAGCTACGTGTATGCTGCGCTGGGGATATGATGGAGCGTACAAATTAGCTAGCCTACATAAAATACAATGCAGATCGAGGGAGCGTAGGCGCAGCTATACTACACGTACGCGCGCGCATTAAATATCCATGGTAACGTGCAATATAACTTTTTGTTGCGCTTTTTCTGCATTCATTTCTGCAAAATCGTGCTTGCATCAAAAATTTCTACATGTCATGTGACGCGTATTGACCAATCACGATGCTTAAAATACTAGAGCCATTTTATAAAGTGTTATATTGCCTGGATAAATTTAAGAAAGAAATGTGTTATTTTAGAATATCTATATCATTAGAGTCAGCAATACTTCATTGCTACAAAGGCAACGTAACTGGAACATATTGTATTCTATTGTCCATTCACTCTATTAAAACACCGAAAGTATTTTCAAATAATATCAATCATTATTTTTCTGGAGAGGTTGGGGTAGATGAATAGGGAGGCATCGTAGAACAAAATTATGACAATTCTATACAAAGTATTATGGCCAGCAAACACCTCTTTCCTGTACCCTTAACCCCCTCCCCCTCAAAAAAATCAAATTACATTAATAGATTATTTTAATAACCACACGTGTTTTGTCTTAGAAGATAAATAATCAACAAATTACAATTTCAAATACAACTAATGATTATTATCATTTTCAAACTCCTTTAGGAATTGTTCCTTTTTTAAAAGAAAATTATGAACAATCCAAGTGTTTTTCTTTTATTTTCAAAGGGTAAATAGTATGTTGCAATTATACATTCAACAAATTCTTTAATGGGTCACAAAGTCTGTCTTTTCTTACATGGTAAAAATTAATTTGGTCCTATTGAATAAGCTTATCATGATGCAATATAAGGTTTGTCAAGAAATGAGAAGAAATACAAAATGATTTGACTGTATGGGGTTTATTTAATAGATTGCATGGTGGAAATACATTTTCGTATACATATCACTTTTAGTGATCAATGCAAACAGTTGATTATGTAATTATAGCTGATTTACTAGATTTTCAGTTCACACTTCTTGAATTAGAAAGTGAATCACAACCAGATTGACAAGTGTTATCTCTTTTGTTTATTTAATCATTCAGAGGTTTCTACAAATTGCCTTCCCATCTAAACCGCAATCAATCAAATCCTCTTGAAACTCTTCCAGTTGACCACAAGATATGGAGGTCTCACTGAATAAATTCATCAAACCACCGCTTTCGATCCAGCCGGCTGCGCTACCCCACAATCAAAGTCTTTTTTCTTCTTCTTGTCTCTCTTTCTTTCCCTCCATCCTGCAATCATGTAGGTACTTAGAGATCTTTATAGCGTGAGAGAGTGATGGCTGATCTGACCAATGCTCCTGGCAGAGTGTTCCATCATGTCCTATTTTCCCCTCTTCCTTCATTCCCTATGATTTCTGTAAAGTGGATAAACTTCTCCACGCTGATGTAACTTTCAATTGAGACGGATCACTTTCCAATGCGCGACTGATTGGGCACTCTTGCACCATTGATGCTGAGTGGCTTATACACAATGAGTATTGTAATGTGTCTGTGACCAGACTATTGAAATGAGCCATTTCTTGTTTGTTCATGTAAAGCTGCCGTTGCTTTGATCAATCTAGTAAATTAATGAAGTGGTAAAATGGATTCTTGGCTCAACTCAACTTGACAGGGTTCGGGGAAAGAAGAAAAAGAGAAACTTGTTGCCAAGGTTTATCAAGAGCTGAACCTGACATTATCCCATCCTTTTGACTCGCACTGATTATTGGTGAGGAAATGAATGATGATACCAATATTTCACTTGGAAAGCTTAAATGCATACAATTAGCTTTAAAAGCCCTATTGAAGTCAATTGTTCTTAAGATTATCTAGGTTGCAAGGCAGTAGTATCAATCTGTTTTTAGAACTCTTGGTTTATAATCAACCATATACTTTTTTATTTTCAAGATAGATGAAGTGATACTTTATCCTGTGTATGTCCATTTTCGGTTCTTATCTTAACTAAAAGCAATCATGTAATTACATTGCAAATGTAATTCATGAAATACATTATACAGCATCAATCATTTTCTTTAATGAAATACATACACAAAATGAGAAACCACAATCAGCAATCTTTAAAAATCTAAAATTAGTAATAACATCATGAAAGGTCAATGATTCATTACATATTGTAAAGGGAAAAAAAATAAAAGCTGTTTCATAAATATTCTTGAAACATATTCCATAGATACACTATGATATTGAGATAAAAGAATTAAATATAAACATCAAGTCTTTTTTGTTAATTGGTGATCTTAATAGGAACAAGTTTGGATATAAAGAATTTAACAAAAGAATAGAACCCGCCAAAATGGACTTGTAAAATTGTCTCTCAACTACAGTTAGTGTTTTACACTTAGTGTGTTGAAAACATTCAACATTCAAAATAGTTCCATCCATATCAAAGAACAGGACTATCACATTGATAACATGGACCCTAGTATTAGGTCAAATAGTTAGCACATACATCCTGTTCAATGCCAACATTTGATAAGAGGATATCCCTTCCCACGTCCTACATTTCCCCAATCTGCCAATATATGTTATTTTTAGTACGAAAACTAAGAACTCATTTCCAAGACAACAAGAAAACAATCAAATACAATTGATCAATGTTGGATATGATCTAAATTCACCATGCACTTTTTGATTTTAACACTTTAAAAAGTTGAGAAGAAGTTGAGAAGAAGAGAAGGAACGGGTCACAATAAAACCTAAAGCAGGATACAGTACAGTATCAATCTAAAAAAAATTGAATTGTTTTAATAGGAAATGTGACGAAGCAAAGAAGTTTAGAAACTTACACACTGGTATCAAGAGCTGGTGAGAATAGTGCTCGTGGGATATCACAATATAGGCAATCCATGGTCCCTGCTTGCTTCAACTAGGTATCCATGAGCTACAAGAGATTATAGAATGCTAGCCCTTTCTTGAACACAGCCCTCGTTATGATCTCTCATTTTGATGGGCCGGCCCTGGGTATGATTTTTATAAGCAGTCGGGGAAGATGAACCCATTGCGCCCCAGGCTTACCCTCATGTCAAGCCCAACCCACCAATAATGCATCCATTACAATGCAATTGCAGGCTCATTAAAAATGCAAACCATGGATACAGAGCTGCATGCAAACCCCTCCAACCGGCCTGGCTTTTGATAGATGCCTCTTTCGGCATTGCCTGACATCTTATTTTGGACAAAACACTCCCCCGGGAGTCGGGAGTCTTTATGATACCTTGCAGAAATATAGGAAGCTAGTTAATATGCAGCCTACCCTGCCTCTCTTCCACAAAAAAATCATTTACTATGGGACATCAGATTAATAGGCAATATAGAAAGGAAGGGATCTACCAAAGCTAATGGCAAATCATTACTACTGCTCTTCTTAATCACACCGGTAACAATCGAGGTGTAACCGATTCTAACGCCATGCGAGAGAAACCGGTGTCTTCAACTCGTTGGTAGAGGAACCGCCTGACTTGGACTGGTCCTGCGTCACTTGGTGATTCCTGAGAGACATGCCTCTAATACAGATTTGACGCTGCCTCTGTGATGCTACATGCATATTGATTTGAGATGGTGTCACACCAAGTATTGGAGAGGGAGGTAAATGGTGATGGGCGTAATGTCACTATGTATTGAGTTGACACCAAGCAGACGATATTCTCGACACCACCTCATTATTGCTCAATACCCTGAGGTGAATACTTGATATGCTACCAAATTAACCCTTACAGTAATCAGGTAATTATGGAAATTAAAACAAGTAAGGGGCCAACCTCCAAAGAAGAGGATATCCAACCCCAAGCCTCTATTCATTTAAAAAAATTCTCCATTTTATTGATACGTTAGTCTCTCCTGCGTCATTCAAAATGAGCACATAGTATATGAGAACATTATTTGTTTTAAATGAAAAGGGGTCAGGGTTATGTTTAATTTTACTATTAAGTTCTTAAATCAGTCTTCAATTGCTGATATTCATGATATTTTGTTTGCTTGCCTTGCAGCTCACTTTAAAGGGATCGTTTAACAATGTTAAATCTGAGATACATGCTCCTACATGTTACTAGTGTCTGTGATATGGTGTAATATTGAAGCCCTAAAAAAAATTGCGCTTCAAAATGATCAAGAAGTGCCTCAAAAAAGTAAAAAACTTTGAGTGACTGGTTTTACCATACTCGTTTTCCCCATTCAACTGTAGCGTTATGAAAACCGTTCAGCGAACGGTTTTCAGAATTTGTAATTGCAATCATTAATATCTTGATAATCAGACAGGCAATCGGCTTGTAAAAGTCATGGCGTTCCTGACTGACCTAAAGGTTTATAATTTTCACTGCAGCATGAGCTAAACCAAGGATTATTTATAAAGGATCTAAGACAAAGTTACGGGATCCCTTTAAGGCACAACTATTGATTTAGTGGAGAATGATCACAAAGAAATATACTATTACGTTTTAGTTTTTGTATCAACTTTTTGCTAATCAATCTTCTGCTTTGAATGCCTCAATCAATATCAATTGCTGTTGTAGTTTTCATCTGCTATTCTTGTTAAATTAATTAGGTCAGTAGTGCAGAGAGAGGTTACTCAACCAACATGTGTTATGCTTGATCTAATTAACAAGGTTTAATACCAGACAATGTGGGAGCTAGATCATTCTATATTTTGTCTGTTTGGAGGAAGAAGGATGTTAGCTCATATATACTTCAATGCAAACTCTTAACAGACAAGGTATCTATATAGAATCTCTTAACCAATACATTTTTAATTATTATAAAAACAGTAAATTCATCAAACCTTTAGAATATGATCATGATGATGTAATATTGCAATTGTAGTAGTAATAGTAGTTACCAAAGTCAAAGTAGATGACGTAGTATTGGTGTTCATATACATTTTTCATATCAGAGGTAGAAGAGGAGTAAATGCAGATGTATGGACTTTAAAGACGAGATCCAAAAGCTAATTTGAAAGCTACCAGCATATGTCGATCTGCACTTGATGAGGACATCTCAACCCATTTTGAGACTAGAATCAAATCCGCTTTTAGTCCGAACTGAAAGTGGATTTTGTGTAATATTAACGCTATCCGCCTCCTCGATGCGGTAATCGATCTTTATTCATGTTATTCCTTCTAAATATATGCTTGTGTTTATGCTTTGGTTTTATATTATAATAATAGTAGAAGCAGTAACAGTAGCAGTGTTTGTAGTAGTAGTAGTAATAGTAGTAACAGCTGAAGTACTAGCAGCTGTAGTAGTATAGTAGTAGTAGAAGTAGAAGAAGTAGAAGTAGTAGAAGTAGTAGTAGAAGCAGTAGCAGCAGTAGTAGTAGAAGTAGTAGTAGTAATAGTAGTAGTAGTAGTAGTAGTAGTAGTAGTGGTAGTAGTAGTGGCAGTAGTAGTAGTAGTAGTAGTAGTGGTGGTGGTGGTGGTGATGGTGGTGGTAGTTGTAGTAGTAGTAGTAGTTGTGGTAGTAGTACTTGTGGTAGTAGTGTGGGTGGTGGTGATGGTGGTGGTGGTGGTGGTGGTGGTGGTGGTGGTGGTGATGGTGGTGGTGGTAGTGGTAGTTGTAGTATCAGAAGTAGTGGAGGTAGTATTAGAATTAGTAGTAATAGTAGAAGAAGTAGTAACACAAATAGTAGATGGTAGCAGTAGTAGTAGTAGTAATAGTAGTAGTAGTAGTAGTAGTAGTAGTAAATTTATATAAATATTTGCTTCAGGTATGGTATATGAAATTAATTCACAATGTAGATAGTGCATGTGTATAACAAGATATAAAGCTTTCATTTTATGCTTTTTGTTTTGTTTTAGGGTATTTATTCATTTATTTATTTTTGCAGCAATGTGAATTTTTACATAATATACATGTACTGTAGTATTTTATCAGATCCACAAAATCTGTACCATTTCCTCAAAGATATAAAATTACTATAAGAAACCAAATAAATAACAAAGCACTTAAATATTTGCCCCACTTTAAAAGGTAACTCTGAACACTGCCAAATACATGAAGTTAATAATAATACATGTACATAATTCTACTACTTCAGCTACTTATTTCAAAAGGAATACACTATATATATCCATATTTATGATGTCTATCTTTCATACACTATAGTGTTTTAAGCAAAAATTATTCACCTTTTCTCTTTAAAATGTAGATGTATTAGGGGTAGAGAGAATGATATTGAAATATATAAAGAAAATATTTCAAAGAAACAGTCATTTATCATTTTTATATCATAAAAACTGTAACTCCACAGTCCTATTGAATAGATGTCTGAGTACTATACTTGTAAAATGCTTGCTTGTTTTTTTATCTCATTATTTGTTATGATCAGGGCAGGTTCCCTACGGATCATTAACCCTGCCTGCTACGGAGGAGGTTCTTCCCATCAACAAGGTTAATCATCCACAATGGAAAGGTGGCAATGTGGAAAGAGTATTATTAATAACAACAAAATAGATTAAAATCAATTACTTTAGATTCATCTTTTATCTGGAGTTGCCCTGTTTGAAGTTAGATAACATCCTCAGATCCTGAATTATCTTTTTTGAAATGCCTAACATTATGTTTAGTTTAATTTAATTTATTCTACTACTACTATTGCTGCTTCTGATGCTGCTACTTCTACTTCTACTACTTCTACACTTTAACATTTCCTTTCTATCATATTCTATACCTCTTGTTAGGTATCTATCTCTTTTTGCTTCTTCACTGACATCCTCTTCCCTCCTTTCTTTATCAATCAACCCCATATTATGAATCATTTCATTTATTTCCGTTAATCACCCCATGCTCCTCCCCTATATCTCTCCTTTTCTTTATTTGCATTGTTCTTCTTTAAATTTCTTTATACTAGCCTGTTTTCTATATACCTTATTCTATTTGACATTTGTTTTTTTACCATGTGATTATTTCTCCTTTCCTTTTCTATCTAATGAACATTTTAAAATGATTTTTTTCCTCTCAGTTGATCTACTCACAATCTCTTTTTTCATTACAATCTTTCTATCTCTATACTCTTCTCCATTACCTTTATGCATCCATACTTACAAACATGTACTTCATCTTTGTATCTTTTTCCCTATTATAAATCAAAGTGTATGTCCCAATATGTCTCTTTTTTTGTCTCTGAATTCCTCTCTCTTTATCTTTCTCCTTTCATCTTCCCTACTTCTCTTCCCTGCAGAGTTGGACGTAACACATATTGCATGTTTGCACATCTTCGCTAGAGAGTACAATATGCTACATTTCCTTCAGATTCGGTTTCGTGCCCTGATCAATGCCGCGTCTCCGCCGAACACTATTGCGTTTCGTTTCGCAATGAGCTGCGACTCGCATCAAGTGCATTATTGATTTGCGGCAGTGCGGTCATGGACTCTTCTCCCAATGTTTCCCCTGGTCAAAAGAGATTCACTCGCTGGCTTAGCCTTTGGCGCTCCAGGCCACTGACCTTCACCTTCAATGAATGAGTACAAGGAGGAGGATGGATAGAAGGACGGATACATGATAGAAGGTTAACATGTGAGAGTACACAAGACTAAGGAATGATGGAAGGAAAAACAAATATATTTAAGAAATACAGGAAGAGACATAGGAGAATATGTCGAGATAAAACAGAACAAGGAGTGAGGAAGAGAAGGTGGGAGAGAAGGTGGGAGATGGGAATATAATTTTTTGTAAAATACAGCATAAGGGGTGGAAGATATGAGGATACATTAATCATATGTTGATTCTTTTGTTTGTTTGTTTCTCTGTTTGTTTGTTGTTGTTGTTGTTTTTTGGGGGGAAGGTGGGTACACTGAACATCTGCGTAGCTCTTGAGTTATCATTGTACGTTGTATTATATTCCAAGGGCCATCATGTTGATATATGAAGGTTGCTTAAAGTCATGTCCAAGATCTTACTGCCTGAACACGGCAAAATATAAATATCCTTAAGTCTATATAGAAGTGTAACATAGTTGTTGTTTTTCAGGGGTATTACAAATTGTTAAGTCCACACTGAAATTAGGACAGGTTAAATATCTCAAGCAGACAAATTATATGGATAGACCAGTGAGTGTTTGAGGAAAATCAGATACAAAATTGGAAAGATTTCTTAATTTATTAATGAATCATATTGTATTTGGTAACTCTTTGGTGTAAATTTTGAGCACCTCTCATATATTGAAAGCTTTTCTCTGTTCTATATAGGTTGTTGACAAAGGAGTTGTATGGAGACATTATTATAAACAATGATATTTTTAGCAGATTGTTTTGTATCTCTATTTATCCTGATTTCTGTCAAAACCAATTTGATTTCAGAATGGACTTCCCCCTTAATCAGATATTGGATCAATATGAAATATAACATAGATATATTAATAATAATAATATTGCACATTTGTATAATGCATATAATCGGAACACTGGATGATTTCATGATTTGAACATAACATGAACAAAATCATGAGTACTGGAAAGTAGGTGTAAGTGAATCCTACAAATGTCAAGATTCGGTGCCTGTGTACATGAAAATAAATACAGCATACCTACAGGAACAAAGTCTTCTCTTTCTCTCTCCAAGCCAGTAGCTTACAGAAAAGGCTTCCATCAAATTCTGCATCACATTCAATATTGCCCGATTGATAATGAGGACATTTTATTGAAAGAAAACAAATTTCAGTAGAAACCAGCCTGGAATGCCCTGAGGTATGTATGTGGCCTTTCCTGGCAGTCTACCAGGGCCTAGCCTCTAAACGTCGTCGTCTTCGTCGCCTCATTCAAGATTGCACATTCTCCAGATGTAATATCTAGCAGCTCATCATCATCGGAATTAAGATTTAATATGTGGCTGTTCCACATATCTACATCAAGATTACTGCTCATGTATGTCCCCCTCATACAGACTGGACGACCTACATTCAAACGAACGAACGACAATTTACAAGTCTTGCAGAGTTAGGGCATGGTAAATATGTCTAGAGGCTGCAAATGATGTTGGATTTGTCTATTCTGAAGGTGGATATAGGGTACTCTATAAATGACTGAATAATCAACTTATATTGATACCATCAATAAATTTGCATCAATTATTGAAGGTGACACAGCAATATTTCAAAAGTAAACTAAACAACTCAACTGATTGAATTCTGTTATATCTATAAACTAGGGAACATCCTACTCCAGTAACCAAAGGGTTAAACAAAAATTATGTTTAAATACTTTCTGTGGAGCCCTCTCCCCCCCCCCTTCATATCACAGTACAACATTAATTTTGTGTTCTTTTTCAATATAGCTTCCAGATAAGTTGAACTTTGATCAATGTCGTCAGACCTGGGGTGTAATGTCTTTAACGATACCCTTCTGCCTCGATGAGATCAATAGTTTTTCATCACAAAACAGCCTAGCTAGGACCTGATTAGAGCTCCCAGCAAACCTACTCGGGCCTACAAAGCCCAAACTCATGAGTGGGTAACAAGACGACAGTATATAGGCCCCGGATGGGTCACGTGACTAATGTTACTGACCTTTGACCCGCTCGTCAAGCTGGATTATTTGCCATGGCGGCCGCGGTGTTCAATGGGATTGGGATCGAAGGAGTGAACTTTTAACCTGAACTTGCTAACATAAATGATGCAACTCCAGCGACATACAAGACAAGTCTCGTCCATGTTGGATTAGTTCCAAATTCCAACGACAAGCAGCGTACAGTTATCAGAAGCATCATCTGCTGATAGAGTGGACACTTCGCGAAAAAAGGTCTTGAGCGAAGTTCAATATACAACATTTATAAGCTACTGGAAGTATATCTTAGGGACACAAGGTTCAGAAATGTGTGAGGGCAGGAAAAATATCTGGATTTATTCTGACAATATGGTCTCTGTACTGTCTATGTTACAAACAACCAAATTTGACACCATAAATATGAGCAAACTTGCATCTAATAGGAGTTTGTTATCATCCTAGATTACCATTATATTCAGATACAATACCAGTCAGACAATAGTTCTGATCTATCTGCAATCAACCTGATCGTGGGACATGGGACAATGGTTTTATATACTCTTTCACAGATATCAGAAATCGTTAGATCTGACTCCTGGACTCATTTTCTATGAGTCACTGCGTCACTGTACATTCACATCAAAAAAAAACTTCAAGGTACAGGTTAAGATCTCTTCAAACACAAATGAATTTTTTTGAAAGATAAAACTGGGGGTCACCCCCCTAACTTCTTCACTTAAAACCTACTCCCTAAAAGCAATCCTACCACCAATCAAATACTACCTACATATGTTTATTTAGTCTTAACCCCCCTCCCCCCTCCACCCCCCCCNNNNACCCCCCCCCCCCCCCCTCCACCCCCCTCCTGATGCCCTGGCTACCCCTCTGCTTGTACTTTGTGCTACCCACTGAGATCTGTCTAGACACAACATACACATACTGATGATAATGCACCAAGTATCAATCCAGGTATTGGACTATGTGCAGTTGTGGTTGTATATATGCATGTTGGGCGAGTTAAGAGAGTGATTAAAGCGTGATTAAAGCGTGATTAATAGAGGTACTTACCTCTACCTGGCTATTTAAAATCCTTCTTAACTATATACTTAGACAGCATAATATTAGGCACTCAAATGGCAAAAGGTTGATTGGTAGGAATGCCCTCCCTAATTGCAATGTACGTATCTCATACAGGTATGGACTTTCATGTTTACTAGGTGGGTATACAGACTACAAAACAATCTCTGAAATGAATATACACAATATTTTTTATAATATACATCTTTTTAAAACATCCCTCATCTTGTGAAATTGTTATGAAACTCTTTTGTATACTAAACATGCTGAAATATAAGTATTAAATGCATACAGCATATTGATTTAAAAAAAAACTTTTCCTGGTGTAAAATATACACTTGCATGTTTGTTTGTTTTTGCTTGTTTGTTTGTTAGGTTGGTTTTTTTTATCTCTGATTTGTCATATTATATGTGAAACTGATAATGTTAATACAATTATTACACATTACACCTGCGATCTGTCAGACAATGGTATACAATAAGATTATGTGTCTCTACACAGTTATATTGGGGTTTTTGCATCAAATACAAACACAGTGTCATTGGTGGACCTTGAGTTGTGATTAATAGACTCATGTTCCAATGTACACATTTGTTTAACATAGATACAGAAATAAGATGAAAATTCTGTTCCTGTGTAGCACATATCTCACTATGATACAACATCCCTATTTGCTTCCAGGACTTTAGCTCAGGCAACCATTATTTGTGCACTGAGAATTTCCGACAAAAAAAATATCCTCACTACTCTTATAGGTTGTGAGTGGCAAATGTAGAGTGGTATCTTGTGAAAGGACTTGTTTGAGAAGGGCTATTTTATTGATTCAAGTACAAGAAGATCTAGCTTTACTTGAAGTACTCATACATTTCACTTTAATAACCTTCGTCTCAAGATGTCTAAAATTAATCTCCTGATCTGTAACCAAGTAGCAAAACCTCTTAAAAAGTCCCTGTAATTGAATGATCACAAGATGGTATAATTCAATTCTTTATTTATTTTCAATCTGATTTTTGTCACTGTTTGCAAAACATTGAAAAAATACATGTATATCATATCATAAGTATAATTTCAAATAAGAATAACTGGTTTTACTGATAAAAAATAATTCATTAAAAATTTACTTCATATATGATTACATTCTTAAATATTCCATAAATTAATAGGAATGAAATTGAACTTGACATCTTTAATAAACTTGCAACGCTTAATGCTTCAACATAGGGTATTGAAACAGTCGGAATAAGAAGATAAAAAATGACTGCACCAGGTACGAGGCCTCAATACTACCTCATTATAATTGCCTTGATTCTCTCATATCCAGGGTTCATTATTCTTTAAGAAAAACAGTAAGATCAAAAAATATATAAATTTCTTAGGTTGCTGATTCTTGAATAAAACTTGAATGTGAAAGAGATCAGAAGGTTATTAACTGCTCTGTTCCTTTAGCTTCAGACTATACTGTTGAATTTGGGCTTTCTGTTCCATCTTGTGGCTTATTCTGATGAGTGCAAGATAACAAGTTCTGTATTCAGTGGGATTCTAAGATTCCTAACTGTACAAGTCAATTCTGTTTGAATAGGATTAAGGACAGTTATAACAAAAGGATTTACTTTGTATCAGAAAAGGGATGGGATACAAGGATTAAGGATTAAGAGTAAAGAGATTAATGAGAAAGGTGAATGATCATGTAAGAGAAGATAATGTTCCACTTAGTTGTGTGGTGTATATGTCACAACTTTCTAATAGTGGATTAGAGACAGTAGCAATGGGATTACTTTGTTAAATCTACATGGAATTAAGCAGATTTATGACAGATTAATGCACTAATGAGTACATGAAGAGGAATAAATGAAGCTACATTACAATCACATGTTATGAAGAGACTTCTGAATAACACAAGATCTGCAACAAAGATATGTGTTTCAAAAGAGTGACCCTGTCTAAGAAGAGGTAACTTATCAGATAAAATATTTTAGTATAAAATCATATAATTGCAAGAATTCTATGATTTAAAGCCCCCTGTAAGTGTTGGGAGCCTAAAATTAAGCCAAAATTTGTTGGCAAAAATTTACTTAAATTGTAGAACGATGTAAAAGGGGATGTAATTCAACACACACTTCTGCAATGATTTTCGAAACAAATGTGTCTGAAGACGAATATTGATGACAGAATGCCATATTTGGGTTTACTGTTGTACGCAGAAAGCCTCAATTTTGTATTCTTTCATCAATATTCGTCTTCAAACACATTTGTTTTGAAAATCATTGCAGAAGCTTGTGCTAAATGACACCGTCTTTCACATCATACAATTTAGGCGTAATGTTGCCATCAAATTTGTTAAGCTCCCAACATTTTAGAGAGGCTTTAATAGTAATAAGTTTTGTAGCAAGCTAAGGGAACATGTCCATGAAATTCTTTGCAAGTTGCCATGGAAGATAAAATGAGATAAATATAATCATCATGAGAGTAGTTCACCTCATTGTGCAAAGGCTGGATTACAATGACATGCACAGTAATGTCGCCTGTTTGTCTACAACTTGACAACTCTTTTCCCCTTCAAAGAATGGCACCTAAAGGGTATCACAAGACCTTTCCATACTAAAAATTGCAGTAACTCTTCTCAAAATACTTTTCTGCCACTGCACAGGGATCTCCTTCATCACTACTTCATTTAAATTCAGGTTTTTGTCATTATGTGAAATCTTGTTGATATCATAAAATGACTTCATCGATCAGAAGACCTAATAATGGACACCTGAGGCAAAAGTGAGTATATATGACATTGACGGTTGACCACAAAACAACTTTTGGAATATTTCAGGACCAAAATATGATGTTGTTATATAAGGAATGACAAAACAAATATTACATTAAAATGGAAAACAAAAGAAATCTCTTGTAACATTTCTACTAACATATTTTTAACTCCTCTTTTTGCTATTGTTTCTTTGAATGTGATCGCTTTCTCCAACAATGATGCCTCATTAAAGTTATTTCATATTCAAATTTTGACTACCAGTATGCAGTCACAAATGACCTAGATATCCTGCTGCTCCTAGAAATGTCAAAACCACTTCAGACACCACTTACCAGCTTTACAACAGAGGAATAGAAACCTGTTACCACTAATCTAACCAATGAATACCAACCTCAATGCCACAGCTCTTTCATTCATGTTGGGTTTCTGGTCCAACGCCTATTCACATGCTTTGTTCAATATTTCATAGTCCCCTGTATTCCAATTTAAATTGGGTATATGATTCCCAGCCTCCAAATATTGTTTTCTTCTTCAAACTTTTTACCATTGAACATTTCTCATGAAGCCTACCTCAGTGTATTATATGCGGTGACTTACTTTATGTGTATGTCTACAATAAATACAAACTTACATTAAAACAACATATCTTGGTATTTATGTATTTGTCTTTGAAATCTATCTTCAACTATCCACACATTAACAGTTTCCCATATTATCATGTAAGTCATACAGTTACCACAATTTAAGAAAGTAATCACTCTACTTTATAATACAGGTGTATTCTTTTTTATATTATGTGGACTCTAAAAACAATTGAATCTAATTAGGTCATTAAATTTGTTTACATTGATCAAAACAGTAAACAGGATGTATTTTCATAAAAAAACATCATATATGGAAACATAAGTTTTACTGTAAATCACTTTTGCTGGTATTGCTTTATTTTATGTGCTATGTTTGTGAGACACTTCTTCTGCATTTAATATGATATGATATGATATTGATGGGAAAAACTACAACCTCTTTTGTTACAGTCTTCAACACTGAATACTTCTTAAATGAAGTTATTCTATCCATTTCAATTCATAGAAGCAAGCATTTACAAAATACATACCAGAACTGCCTCAATAAGCAATCTCCCATTAATTGTATTTATCATTTTGAGCTAAAGAGGAGATGAAAATTGAGTTATATCCAGCCCTAAAGTGGGCAAATAATTGTAGACTGTTTTTGTCTCCATGGTGAAATCTAAGCTTAGCTTTGGTGAATAGAGACCCACGCTGACTTTTTACACCCCGCCCCGCCTCAAGCCCAACAATCAGTCTCTCCACCCTTTTATCATCTCTCATGGAACTCTTTTTTTATGATATTGGATACTACCAAAGGAGCATTCCATCAAACATGTGAGAAGTCCTCCTGCTTGTTTAATAATGAATGGACATCAAATCATAAGCTGACACATCAGTCTCAAAATGTTGATTTGGGGGCTTTGTTTTTAGGCTTATCAATTCTAATTCCACTTTATGTTTCCAAAGGAATTTATTACTCATAATATAATATTTTACCTAAATTAATTATTATTAAAACTTAGTTCTTCAAAACATTTCTATTTTGAAGGAAGTATATTGGGTTATAAACACAAATATTCATAGTAAATGAAATCAATCTTTTAGGTCGACTTGACCTTTTGACAAGGTTGTAACAGTAATCAGTGGTCACATATAACACAAAAGCCTATGAAGAAATTAATGGTGTACAAACATGACATGAAAAATGTTTCCAATATTTAAAAGGCACGGTCAAATTAAAAAAATCTGTGGTCAATCATTCACGCATACATCATTCTTTGTATTTATCACTTTCACTTACTTCACAAGTCAAATAAAAAGTTCACCGATGGTATCAGATGCAGATGCAACTTATATGCGATTGATATCAATCTCAACTATGTACATAAGAGATAGGAGACTACCAACTTGCGATTGATTGGAGGACCTACGATTGATTTGGATCAATCGTAACTCTTTGTAAGATGGGCCCAGAACTATGCCTAATGTCATACTAAGTACAAATAGAATGTATCACAGGACTTGTTCTATTAAAGACATTTCAAAATAAGTTGGCACCTAACCTAATATATATTTTAAATATCAGTATTAGGTGAGTGACACCTATATTTCTTCAATATTATGGCAAAATGGTACAAATATTTCAGGGTTACTGTAGTTCTTTTCATAAATTAAACCAGAGGCAATTTAGGCTCTACTCTACCTTTAATGATTTTGAGATGAGTCACATGTCATTTTGTGATATAAAAGCACAGTATCTGGAGACATCCCAGCTAATGTAGCATTAAGATGGTAATTCCTTTCAACAGACATTACCTTCCCTTGTAAAATCACTTGGATCCTCCCAAACTCATTCTCATACTATATCAGTCAGAAGCACATGGATATGAGCCATCAGCATTCTTTAAAACCCTCCCAATACCCTACCATTAAGACCAGTATAATCATGACTACATGAGACGATGATCAGGACTGCTTTTGAGAATATCATGTCCATCCACATAAGAAGTTATGATATGAAAATACAGAATGAACAGAGAAGAGGTACATACCAATACTCATACCCCCCCCAAAAAAAAAAGGAGGGGGGACAAGTTAAATGGAAAAATGAAATATCAATGAGGCCTAATATCAGTGGTGTTATTTTTGTTTTGTCTTGATTTTGAAGAAGAAAATATGGAAGATGTTCCACATTTTAAGCTTTAGGGAAATTCTTAGCAAGTAGTCATATTGAACATGTAAATCTGCATTGTTTTGATGAACAATGAATTACAAAAATGAATCACTGTATTAATGTCATACACTGATATTGTAAAATGGTCCTTCATAATATGACAAGGGGTGGGCAACTCCTAGATTTGAATTTTCAAACTGGTATTGACATTCTGTTGGTACATATAGTTTCTCAAAAAGCATACTCTAAAAACAATTCCATAATCCTGTCTTTTACATCTTCAATCTTAAAACTCATTTGTATTATCCCAATATCAAGGAGGGGATTTCTGTAAAGAGGTAAAATATATAAACAATTTGTTTATAGTATGAATAAGAGATGGATGCCCCCCTCCCCTTAATTTCTAGCTTGTCTTATGCATAAAAGATTCCAGGCAAACATTTTATTTAATATAACCTTTGTCATATCAATTCCAGTAGAAAGAAAAACCTTTTAGAATAAAGTACTGTACAATGAACAATACCAGTATATCACACAGAGTTCAATAAGTTGGACTTAAAAAGTTATAGAAGATTAAAGAAAACTCTTCCCTGGAGAAGAAAAAAAAGTTATGGATATACTTGAAGAACTGTATTTTTGTGCATTTTCATAATTTCTTTCTTTGAGAGAAATCTATGACAAAACAATATTACATCATTATGAAAAACCTTCTTTGAATTATATCTTTATATCAATTACAAACAATGAACATTCATCCTTTCACCGATCAAGCATTTAACGAACAAATGAAATGAAAGAAAGTAACTCATTGAGAGTGATTTTTAAATGAAGAGAGGATTGTGTACAATCCATAAATTGCATTTCAAGGAGACATTATACAGCTGCGATAGCGGATATCGCCGTACTTTGCAGCTACAAGGAGGTGCCATTTTGAACCTTCAATTAAATTGTCTTACTGATTACACAAGCAGGAAACTAAACTCGTCGTCACCTTGTCCTATACTCTTTGGAGAGGGTCAATAGCAGAGAGAGTTGCAATTGAACAAATTACTCTGGGCCTGGCGAAACACTAGAATAACTACTTTATCCAGCAGATTGGAATGTCAGTCTGAGGGATATAAGGTTCACTAATCCGGCCCTCTGCACCCCTACGGCTGATACGGGGCTGAGCGTAGGGTCCAGAGAACCTTCTACAGAGAACCCGGGGTTGAGTTTCTCTCATGATGTCATGCAGACGCTAGCATTCATGACTATCCATGTGCATACACCGTGCTGCTGTGTACACACATGAAGCTGTATCCTACTACATCATGAGTGGCAAAAATCACTTTATCATAGCTTCTTTTAACACTTTGTAATAATCAATTGTATCGGAACGATCAGTACTTTATTTGATCATGACCAAACATCCTGGAGTAGACATGGGCTTGCATATTTCTAGAATAAATGTCACTGATTCTATGCCATCAAAGTCATGAATTCTTCTTCTTCTTCTTCATTAAAACTGGTTTGAGTATATAATTAGTTTGGTATCTCAAATAAACTACAGAGACTTGGGCAGTCTTTGTAATGAAATAACAAATGTTTCCTAATTTGAGATATCGCATTATTGTGTAATGAAACAACTTGAAATTATTTTTATGTCAAGAAAACAACCAAACATGGAATTAGAAAGAAATGTTGAAGAATTTGAAGGGTTTCCTTTTTGAAGATGATTTGTGTCAGCATGGAGGACTAAAATCAAACAAAAAGTACCAAATACCATCTGGAACCCACGATAATGAAAAGAAGAGTGATAATTCAAAACCGCTCAACACAAAATCAGTAATATACCGAAGTGCTTCATGTGTATATTGACAGTCAGAGGTTTCATATGAAACATTTATACCGTCTGGATCTTTGCGGTTGCACACAATAACTCTTTACAAGTCATGTGTTCTACTTTTTCCCCTCTATTTGCATGAGTCTGTCTGGAGTTATGAATACTGCGCTATTAAGCATGCTCAATAGAATAGACTGTGTACCATTGACTTGGACTTTATTTCAGATATCCCGGTGGGTAACTAAACACAATGATGCACCCTAAAACATTCATATAGCCTACTGGTCTGATAAAAAACTCACTTGTCTGGTGAATATAGGGCAAAACACTATCAGGCATATATGACATACAAAAACAAATGTGTGCCCCCCCCCCCTACCACCTACCCCACCCAGGCAGGAATTTTAACCCTTTAAAGACACTTGAAAAAGTGATCACCCTTTTTTCACTTGTCAGAGAAGTTTTGAAGAAAACAAAAATATGTGGGGGTGTGTGTATGGTTGTCATATATTTTTTAGGCTTGTGCCTCCCTCCCCCTACTGACTCCACCTGATAAAGCATGAGAAGTCACTAACATCGCTGGCTACAACTGACTACTCAAATACATGATTAAGTCAGGTTAAATGAAGAAAAAAAGTTTCGACGTCAATGCAGTTCAATTTCTTTGCCTTTTGTAAACAAACAAAAAAACTAATTTGCCAACTTTGCATTTGATTTAGACAAAATGATAATCCAATTGCGAGACAGGTAAACATTTGCCATGGTATAATTACTCTATAAGTAGACCTTTTTAAAACTAAAAAATTATTATGTTTTCTTATCATTCAAAAAAACCTCCTACATCAAAAAATGTCAGTGTATAAAAGTCTTGCTCTTCTGAAATCAAAATTAAATGGAGTGAATATTTTGCAAATTTCTAGGGATGAAAACAAAGATTTTAAACTTTATGGTTAAAACTAAAGGGCCCTTACAGAGCTAAGACTGTGTCAATGATCCTCGTAAAATGAAATTGAAATAGGCCAATCAAAGAATATATGAAAAAATAAATGAAATTTTGTCAGTCTACAGGCAACCAAAAAGGAATCAAGAGATAAGTGTGTCATTTAGAATTCATTAAATTAGATTCACAAATTTGCAACTCATTTAACAGACATAAAAATGGAAGGGCAGATTTCTTGTTTTTAAAGTTGAAAGTGACTAGAAGTTATTCAAGACAGCATCATAATGCAAGACATTTATCTTGAAAAGTTATCCCCAAATACCATTTACTTGTAGTTCTGGTGTGATCTTGGTTAATAACTTTCCCTATTGTTTTATAATGAATGATTTATATCAGATCAACATCACTATACTAACGAATGGTTGAACCATTGTTTTTTATTGAATGATATAATCAGATCAACATCACTAAACTTATGATAGTCTTATATTGAATGATATCAGATCAACATCACTGAACTAATGAATGGTTGAACTAATGGTAGAATACAAACAGTAACTAGCAAAACTGAAGAAAAAGAATCTTAACTATTTAGAGGTATTTTGTTTAAGTGTTGCCATCAAATTGAATACTGCTTTCTAAACAATTACAAGGCAAACTTTGAAAAATACAGTATGGATTTACTTTCACTACTAGCTTGGTGCAAATGCATAATTTCACCCAGTGTTCTTTCCCATATCCAGACATGTGGTTGAGAGCATAGAGAGATCACATAAGAATTACATCGGTACATAATTTGATATGTTGATAGAAAGGCCTGAGAGAACAGAGTGTTTGGGGCTGGCTTCCCAGGTCATGTACTCACATTTGAACAAATATACACAGGGTTAGAATATGCCCTACTTCTATAAAAATATTAAAAAACATGTGTAAGGGAAATCAATTTTAACATCAAAACTACTACTTAAAACTTGAACTACTTCCTGCATTCACATAACAACACTCTAGAATAAGTTGTAGAAGCAACCTAGTTTTACGTTCTGAAGATATATCCTCATATCCTCTATATTCAACAACAAAAAATACCAGGCAATTTCTTTTCCTTCATTCTCACGATTATTATTTTCCATTTATACACTCAAAAAGTGCTTTTCAAAGTTCTGTCTCCGATCCCTATACCTAGCTTGTGGTAAACAACTCGTTAAGGAAGTCCCGCTACAGAAAACTGGATTAAGTTGAGAATGTTCCCGGGCTGTTCGAGCTAATGTTATAGGGAGGGCAAGAGAGCAGACATTGTGACTGACTGTCATGTTCTTCTGTCTGGAGTACATAGGTCAATAAGCAGTGACCTTACCCTACAAACTTTGAAGCACGGTAGGTAGGTACGCACTAGCTAGACAAACCAAACTAACCCGGAAGGGAAGCCATTTTGAAAACATGATCATGCGAAGGCACATCTTTTTCTACTAACATAAACAGGGAGCAAACTTATGTGGCGTAAAGAGAATTTTGACTATATTTGTTATCAACAATTAAATGGTGCATGGGTTCTGTTTATCAATTAAGTGACTTGTTTTAATGTACTATTTTTAATGACTTTTTAATACTATTGTCTTTTGTGCAGTATTCTTGTGTCATTATTAATGTAAATTGTACTTAATTCAGCTGCTAGGCTGCCATATACAATGTTTTTATACCACAATAAACCAACAATATTTATGGTAACAAATTATTATCAATCTGTGTATAGGTTCAAAACACTTAAGTATACAACTTTTGTCTACATACATTCATATACCTTAAAAATCAAAATTATTAACCTCAACTTTGGAAGGAAAGACCCTTGCCCCCCCCCCCCCCACTTTGGAAGTCGCTCCGCCGCCTCTGGTTTGATTCCTTTTACNTTTCTTATAACTGGTAAAAAAATGTCAATACCTTTAAATCTAAGTTCTGGGCTGAAATTCAAGATCTGGTAATTACCTTGATAAGAAAGTTGTTGAAAAAATAATTAGACATGACATTCTTTAACTGCATGGAATTTGTGATAAACATTGTTTCTGCATTGTTGAAAGGATGTTCATCATTCTACAGCAATATTATGAGATATTCACATCAAAGATTTGGTACATTTATATTACTTACTGAAGTACCAAGGCAGACGATTTTAACCCATTGCTTACGGGAACCTGGTGGTCCCTGTGTTAAGCCTATGGGAATAAGGTAATTCAGTAGTCAACGGGTTAACAAAATAAGCAACTTGATTTATTCACTTAGAAAGCAAGCACACATCTATCTTGTATCATTCTGAACCAGGCCATCCAAAATAAAGTCTATTAACTACACTAAACAGACAGATCAGTTCAACATAGAGCCATTTTGAAATCAAGACAGATAACTATTCCTAAAGGAGTCATTTGGAATTCAATCACACTAAAAAGGTGATAAAATTGAAAATCACAAAAATTCATCATTGTTTCGGCTCAGCAAAATATTACAGTAAACTCAAATTATAACAGGCTTCATTTTCTCCTTCTCTTTTACTTTCTTTAATATTCAACCCTCCTTAAAAAGTCAAATATTATAACTGTTAAATCTATAATACACAACTGTTATCAAAGTATACAAAGTAAGCCCTAAAACACAATCAAATGGAAGTTACAATTCCTTTCAGAGCAAGCTGCGCAGGATCAATATGCGAATTGAATCAAAATATTGCATATATTTTAGTAAATAGAGCATCTACATGTTGGTCATATTATACAAGTTCTTGATATCTCACCATACTTTAGAAGAGTAGCACAAAATATCCTAATTGTTCTTTCTGCATAGGACTGTCATGTGTTCTGCAAATAATAAGTACCTTACATGAACAAGTTTTTTTTTTTTAATCTTTCAGAGTAAAGTTGAAAGAAGTACTCCTGTTTTCCTCTTTAAATACTTCACTTTGTATAGTTATGTTTAAAAATATTTGGTTCATTCAAACATGAAAGAAATTAATCTAAATATAATGTGGTTACTTTAAATTTCTATTACACACCAGAACAGTATAATCTTTCATCATGGGGCTAAACTTATCTTTAAAGAATGCCACAAAATATGTCATTTTACTACAATGGATACAAATATATACAATTTATTGAATGACATTGTACTTTTTGATATTTTTACAGAATTAATTTGCATGTAAAATCAATGATTAGATCATGATTATTATTATACTATAACCACAATTAAGAGTCTTGACAAATATCGTTTGATAATGATTTCCAATAGCTTACTGCATAATAGACCACCCCCTCGACCCTTTTACAAATTCATCACATCTGGGTAAAAAAGAAATAAAAATATTTTGTTTGTTTATTGGTTGATTGGTTGGTTGGTTTCAAAAGATATTATCAACTTTTTGTTGATTTTTATGTTTTGAGATTTTTTAAAGTATGCATAGTATAATAGAATAGTTTTAGATTGAAACTTGTAGGAACTATTCAGCAATTCAAACACTGTAATTAAAAAAAAAAGTATACAATCTCCAAAACTATTAAAGTTGTAGTAAATTATAGTCAAAGCGAATGGTGCTGATGACTGTTGGTAAAGCCTGTCTAAATGACTATATTATTAAAAATATCAGTACATATCTTTTCTTTGTAAGCATATTTCTGGGGGAAAATAATATGAGGACACCATATCATGTATTCATTCCATGAAAGCAGATAAAAGAAAAATTATTTGGAGTTAGAAGTACTGAAAGTTGGAAGAAACTGTTCCAGAGATAAGTTAAAAAATACAAGATCTTATGAAGATCATCGCTATCCTCTAAACAAAATGATGAAAATAATACCATTGTTGGAATTACTATATTCAGATACTACAGCCCATTTAACAAGTTGTAAAGTATTTAAAAGGAAAGAAAAGGGATGTAGAAGCTGATAAAAATGAATGATATACAAATTCATGTACATCTTATGAAGATCATCAATGCATCAATCAACTCACTATGTAATGACAGGATTAAAGTCATTATCCTGATATAATGTGAATGGTTATATTTAGAGGCTATCAAAATAAAGTTAAATCCTTCATTTTTCTTGATGGAAGCAACAACTGTTTTCTATAGAAACCGTTTGAGATTCAACACATAACTTGATCTTATGAAGATGACTAAGTGATAATAATTTGTGTTTATTATTAGATGGATATAAGACCAATGAGAAAATAATTTTTAAAAAGTTTAAACGATCTCAGAAGGTGAAGTTTATATACATTTTATCTGGAATGATATTCTTTAACAGTGTATATTGTAACTGTTGAAACTGTACGTTTCCAGGGCATCCATTTTATCTTATGAAGATCATGCATCATTCATATGTTTATTATCTAAAATCATGCCGCAATCTGTATCATGTGAGCTTTATTGGATCATGATAAGACAAACTTCTTTTAAATGTGATGAAAAAAATGACTGGCATATTCTCTATAATAAACAAGCTATTTAATAGGCATATTCTTCATAATAATTGACATCTTATGAAGATGGTTTATTCATCAAATAGTATGTTTGAAAAATCAAACTAATATATAATTTTAGGATGTATTCAACATGTTTGATTTAATATTAGAGCTGTATTTATAATCAAAATCGTAATTATTAGATTATGAATGAAATGTTATCTTGGGGTAAAAGTGCGAGCTAATTTTAAGAAAACGCAGGATTGGCTTCCTAAGACTTACATTACTTTTGAGCAGGCCTATACTAAAATTACGTTACCAGTTCATTGATGGATTAACAAATCAATTCAATTCAATGACATCACACACACACACACTACTCACCCACATCCCCCACAAAAAACAATAACAAACAAAACTTGAAGGCAATCTGAATTTAAATGGGTAACATAAATTGTATCCCACTTTCTTCAAATTTGCATTGTTTACATGGGTATCACAGCATCCTAAGGTATTTTGTTTAACCAACATCAATATATTTTGGAGAAAATAAAGTGATAATGTAATAAATAACGGCACGCACCTTGCATTTTTCTCGCTCCATGATTCGATGTCATAGCCGGGATCAGCTTGTGGGATGCTGCAATGAACAGAGAGAGAGAGAATAATAGTGGTGGTTAGATGGAGAGGTTGGATACTTATACTACTGCAGTAGAACATTAGATGGTAGACACTGACAAAGAATCGGATGACTTAATATTTACAGGCACGTACAAAAATATTGAAGGCGACATTGTGATTTTGCGGGCGAGAGTACGTGAAAGAATCTAAGATTGCTAGACATTGAGCCACTGGGTGATTATCGGTCACCGACTACAAGTCATGTAAGCATGCAGCCCTACGCCATAGCGTAGCGTAGGCTAACCTGTCGCATGCATGCTGTCTCGGCTTAGCTAGCGAGCATGTCTCGTCCCAAAACATGTACGTTCGATCACGTACGAAATATGACCGACATTGTGTAGAGGGGAGTAAAAAAAAGTATGAATGAAATGGTATTAGGAAAGGTGCATGGACATGCACATTAAGATATGACACTGGCTGCACGTGGTAAATCGTTGGCAGGCGACATTACTACGTGTGCGATTGTATAAGCGTTGTTATAAATATTATTTTTTTCCTTCCTCTTCAATTGAGTGTGAGAAGACGGGATCTTGGCAACCGTACCTCGCCGGCGCCATGGGGTGCAAACGGGCGAAGTTCAACACTGGATGCGTCGTGGCCATTTCAACTCTCACTCGCCTCCTTCCGTCTTCCAATTAAATTCTTTCGACTTTCAATGCAGGTTGAAATTGTCAAAATTGGCGCCCTTGACATGCTGTATTGTGGTGAGATACCGGATGGTGATATCCATGAAAACAATCTTTTTACGACTCAGGGCTCGCAAACTCCTGGATATATCAATTGCGAGCCCGTTAGCGTAGCGAGATAGTTCACAGCCCGAAAAATATAAGCCGATCTTCCGTGAATATGCACATGTGTATTGTTATCAATATATTGCGCTACGTTGGTCGGGGTAGGGATAACATTGGAGCACAGCATTCATGTGAAGCATTAGATTTGAACGTGACGTCACGTTGCAACCATGCTTGAGTTTGACCTTCACTATGACCCGACGCATAGACTTTGGGATGTATGACGGTTCAACCTCCCTCCCTCCCTCTCCTCTCTCTCTCTCTCTCTCTTTCCTCCCTTCTTCTTTCCCTTCTTTCATGTTGGGTTATATGAATAACATAGCTGCCCTTGAAAATATAATTAGAATGTGTCTAAAGCCTTGATGTAATAGCAAGTTCTTTTCACTAATCATGAATGATTAAGGTGATGATGAGGAAGATGATTATAATGATGATGATGGTGACTGTGTTGAAGGTAATTTATGCTGAATACAAGACGTGAAGTTAAGATAAAGAGGATGTAAGAGAATTATCGAAAGAACAAATTAATCAGATATTGAAAAGAGGTCGATTGATTTGATGTGTAAAGTGGTATCGTAATGTAGTTGAACTTTGATTCATAATTTTCAAAACAACTCAAAGATACATAGTTGTTTAAAGTAAACAAGCACGGCTTAGTACCATTTCCTAAGTACGTTGATAATTTTGTCAACGGTATACAAAAAATGTTCTAGTATTAATAGTCACAATAATAAAAATATTAATAATAACAGTGATAATGAGAATAATGATAACAATAATAATAATAATGATCACGATAATACAATATGGCGGAACTACTATATCCACTATCAACAGCACATCAAAAACAACATTACAAAATCTATCATACAAATTGTGTAAATAGGCCTATACCTAAAATGATGTCCGCTTTTTGTCACTTACCTCGGTCGAAGCACCAACAAAATTATTCCGATTATGAGTTAATTAAATCTATTCATTCATTTCTTATCATTTTATATGTTGGTGCATCATTGACAAAATGTATCATTCATCGTTTGATAATACAAATTGGGTTCTTATTTTCCCAGGGTAGTCACATCATTATTATTCAAGGGAACTCCAGCCTTGATAGCAAACTACTCTATAGAAGAAAAAAAGAAAATTGAGAGTAGGCTGGTGAAAGTTTGAATGAAGTCGGACAAAATATGACGAAGTTAATATTTGTTTAAAGTTGCGATCACTATTATATTGGCTTTTTAAATTAGCTGAATCGGTAATGTCTCTGTGATGTAGTGGCGGACAACTTTCCCATTTGTTCTTACACACAAAATGAATAAAATTTCATTTAAAAAAAAAATGTATGACTCAGGATGTTTTATTTCTTTTTAGAGGACATGTACAAAATAGTATTCATGATAATTATGTTTGAGTAGTGCCCCAATGGTAAAGGCACTTGGGATAAAAACAGAAATTAGTCATATTTTTGTTAACAACAAACGGGAGAGTTATCAGTCAATACGTCACAATCCACTGACAAAATTGCCAATTTAAGATTCGCAAAGCTATAGTGATCTCATGTTTCAAACATTCATAACTTTCTTGTTATCGGTACGATTTATTTCAAACGTTCGCCATTCCCTTTCTCTTATTTTTCTGCTTTCATTCGATTAAACTTATTACATGACTGTGTTGCATTGCCCTTCCTGCGGACCCTGCAATCAAAAATACTACAGCAATGTACCCATTTACTCCTGGGTGGAGAGCGGCAAATGTGGATTAAAGTCTTACCAAAAGACGTTAGTGTCGGGCTGACATTCGAACCCTCAGTCCTTAGATTGTGAGTCGAATGAATGAACCACTACGCCACGACACATCCACGTTATACTGCGTCAGACTATACATGCTTTATTAAATTCGTGATGAATGGGGTGCAAAATGTGCACTTTATCACATAAAGTTGAAGAGAGTAAAATTCTTTCCTATTTTCATTAAATGATTGTGACAATAATGGTTTATCCCTGATTGAAAAAAGTTTATATTCTTCTCAGAACTTGATCAATATATATGACTCTCTAGATCAATGAAGTTCTGACTAGATATAAACACTGTTTATCAAGAATAATCATATTCATGAAAAAGAAGGAAGAAAAATAAAATAATTCATCTTTTTTGGCAACAATGGCAACAATGTCTTTAAATCTTAGGTAAAAATGTGGTTTCCATGTACCAGTGAAATTATGGTGGTGATGATGATTATGGTGGCAGTGGTGGTGATAATGATAGTGGTGGTAATGAGAATGATGACGACGACGATGACGACGACGATGACGTCATCCACAACAGTGAAGCTGATGAAGTTGATTGATTGATTGTTGGTAAAATCGGAAGCGCGATATAGCATATTGGTCTCAATCTACGGTGTTTGAAACCAAGTCGGTGCGCTATGACTTTCTCTAAGGCATTAACGTTTATATGCCAAGTCCATCGGATATGGTTTTAAAGTGTAGGTCCACTGGTTGCTTATCTACAAGCATTGTTAAAGTGCTTTACCTGTGTTGATTTCTCTGATGATATTATGAATTACGACATACATGTATTTTAAGAACGAACGAGGAATTTTAAAAAGTGGGAATACGAATACACGTTAGTGCTTCAAAACAACTGGGTACTGCACAAACATTTTTCTTTTTCAAAAGTACATCGCTTCAGACTTGCGATGATGTGTTGTGAATGTTCATGTAATCTAATTCATTGTGGTCTGTAACCCCCAAACTAAGACGGCTAACCACTTGACATTGAAATTTAAACGAAAGAGACGATAAAGTTCAAGATGAAGATGATGTTGCCATAGGTGGTGGTGGTATAGAGACGGTGTGGTGGGGGTGGTACATAGTGGTGATGGTGGCGATTGTAGTGATGGTGGTGATGATTGGAGTGGGGTGGTGGGGCGGTGGTGGCACACAGTGGTGATGGTGGCGATGGTGGTGGTGGGGAAGGTGGGGTGGGATGGTGATGGTGGCGATGGTGGTGGTGGGGAAGGTGGGGTGGGATGGTGATGGTACTGGTGATTGTTCGGGTGGTGGTGTAATATTTCTTTGCGGTATTAGAGGTAATATAAATTGTAGGTCCCCTACTGTGATAGTTGTGATGGTGACGTGGTGTCTTTACTGTATCACAATCAGAGTGGTGAAGTGTACCAATCCGTTAAACCCTCAATCGTAAATATATTTTTAAAAATAATTGGTATTTCTCTTCTTTGGAAAAGGAATAGTAAAACAGAAAATTCCATGCTAGATTTGCGCTTTAAATCTATTAAGTGGTGGGAGGGATGTGGAAAAAGTCCACGATATTTGGAACATAATATTCAGAAGTGCACAGTACGCTGTAGAGTGTAGACATTATATGTGATTTTTAACCTTGATCTTAAAATTTTAACGTTCAACAGCTATGGTAACACAATGGTATTACACTTTAATTAAATTCTATTTTCCAAAAGCCAACTATCTTATCATTCTTAATTACAATGTGGTTCTAATGACAAAATCGAATGAAGATAAAAAAAATCAGTTAGAATTAATGAAGCATTACTGTAAACCATTTATTTTTGTCACAACTGGTATTTTTGCCGGCTAAATTGATGTAATTATTTTGGTATATAGTTGTAACATGGCAATTTGAAGAAGATTTATTAAGATTCATCAGGCATCTTCTTCAAGATGCCTGATGTTCAGGCATCTTGAAGAAGATTTATTAAGATTCAAATTGCATTACTTTTCTCCTTCTCATTACTCGGCACTCCTCATCTACGGTGGATGTTTCCCAGTTTACATCATCAGTAAGGTATGACATGCTTCTCTGATTGAGATACCTTGATTAGCATACAATTATGACATTTTTGTTTTTGACTTAAAAAATAAAAACATGCAATGTTCCCATTGATAAAAACAAAATCACCGAATTGGCCATGTGCCCGCATCGAAAACGAAAACGTTTAATCCTGCTTTATTTCACGATTTGAATTTCAATTCAAAAGCACGACGGAAGGCACATTTACATGTATATGAAGGCACTTGACGTTTTTCTAGAGATGGATTCATTCATTAATTCCGAGAGATCCTTGGCCGAAAAAAACTGGGCAGCTCTTTCGCCAATCGAGCAAAGATGAGATTAATTAGGATTTGCGTAGAGGATCAATCTCTGTTAATTTTGTCTTGTATAAGAAGCGGCATGTAGACCGTGGACCCTGTATATGACCATGCACGCACTACCGATCTTGTTGACTGATTTTTGTTTGCTATTGAAGGCTGTTCTTGAGAGCAATGACCACAGGCATCCGTGTGGTAGACACTCATGGTTTCATGTCTTCAGAGTGGTTGGTCTTCATATCAACAGTGCATGCAGTGACGAAGAACTGCAATGTCCCGAAGGAATTAAGGAGTTTTTTTTTTTAAAGATCTTTCCGTTTTTGTTTTCTTTCTTATGTTTAACATTTTATTCCGTGTGTTATTGAAAATGGGAAACTTAAACACCCCCACAAAAACTATTTCTTTCTTTCTTTCGTTCTTTTTCCATTCTGGGTGAATTGTTTTCCATCACAGTCATGTCAACACATTTAAAATCATTAACATTGATGATAATGGCCCTTGCTAAAATATGCAGAAAGACATGTTTATTTTCACGAAATTAATATGCAATACAACAAAATAGTTGATAAGATGATTGTATTGACATCGTTATTTTTAATGATATTTTGGTTTATACGAGAAGAAAATAGATATAATATAACCCGCAATAAATCACATTTGTTAGTACACATTTGATACGAGGTGATTTTTAAATCTAAAATCAGTATATTGGCTGTGGTATGAAAAAAGATAGAGAGAGAGATAGGTGAGCATAAAAAAGTGATTCAACTATAGCATAATGATAATAATGTATACTTCTAAGAAAGGCTTTAATCCGGAGGTGGCGGGGCACTTTCTACCCCAACATAGTTAACATTATGCATCATATCGCTTTTTATTCCGATTAATGCGATAACCACCCCCTTACCTGATAAAAAATCGACAATTACGTATATAAGCAGCGACGTAGATATGGGCACAGGGAACACAAGCCCTCATCAAATGGAAAAAAGGGGGAACGAGAAAGAGAGAGGGGAAGAGGGATGAAATACAACGTGAAAAATTCTCTCTCTCTCTCTCTCTCACCCNGGCCCCCCCCCCCCCCTTCCTGACATCAGTGCCCCCGAAATGGCTGGTTCCATGCTACGCCACTTGGGTTGGTTTGGTTTGGTTTGGTTTTATTTTCCGTGTAAAAAAATCAATACATACAAGAATACAATTTACAAACAATACAAATCAAGAATTTAAAAATGGCTGGGAAGCTCTATTCAGAGCCATTATTAAAATGACTCTGTTCTTCCTAGAGGTCCAGAAATGATCAAACATAGAAATAAAACACAAAATATTACAAAAATATAATATTACAAACGCACTATCTACAACCCCCTCCCAAACCCTATATAACACATTATGAATACGACTGTTACCATCCCTCTTCCTCCCCGTTACCACCAAAAGTTTAAACATCACGGGTTCATGTCCGTGTGATTTATCTGTAAGTGATTCAAACTACATCCCTTTTATTTATATTTTTTTTTTTACATTTCTGCAAATAAATAAATGAAAGGCCTATATTTACGTATGAATGTTTAGCATTGGTATCTTTATATACCTTATTTTACTCTCCCAAGATAAGAAAACAGGGCTAAGTTCAAAGAGTGTTTCTATTCTTTCATCCGTTTCTGGAGATAAATGCTCGATCTGCAGATCTATATCGACAGTCTGTGAATACTTTACTAGGTCGATGGCGCACTCTCATACTACGAGTACGAGGTAATGCTATTTACTATATTATGTATATCGTTACTATATATTGCTATTTTCATGACTCTCAATATTTTAATACGATGTCCTGTGATTTGGAGCCCTTTTTTTAATTTAAACAACAAATGAAAAAAAATGTAATAGTTGTACAAGCCGATTATAAAAACATTCCAGGATTGAAAAAAATCCCTCACAGTTTTCAATCGAAAAATTTAAAGATGAGATAAGTCGCTATCATAATATTATTCGGCTGACGTTGAGTATAAACAAAAATTTGATTGTATTGTTAAATTGGGAATAGAGTTTATAAACAAGTATGCTTTACTTGTTTCCGTTTAATTCCTCGTTTGACAGTTCGAAAAAAGGACAGTGACATTATTTTTCATTTAAAGGGAAATGTCAAGTTCAGTAAATGCTGAAAAGTGCATTTCGAGGTTTAGTTACTAAATTAGGGGCCTAAAGCCCCGAAAATGGACGGATGGAGTCCAACAGAATGAGGGCAAGGAAGGAAGCAAGCAAGGAAGGAACACGATGGGGCGGGAAGTAAAGTGGGTTATATAAAGCAAGACAGAGGGAAGTGAAAACGCGAGCAGAACTGAACAGCATGAGAGATACATGCATGGCAATTGAGGGAAACGTGGAGATGATGAGGCTGGATTTTTAGAAATAGTTTGCCTCCGTGATGTTGTGTGTACTTAAGTCTAAATCGTGACTGCTCATACGACGTCATGTATGCATTCAAACGGGACCAGCTACCGTCAAAATCATTGAAAATACGTGTTCATCTACAAGAAACTCACAGACATTACCATCTGTACATCAAGCGTATGACATCACGTAATGCAGTGATGGGACATGCAGTAACGTATTTCGGAGAAGTCGAGATGGCTGCTTTAAGTATGACGTCATAGTCAACAGAAATCGGAGAAAAGAAAGAGAAAATTGCGTCATCTATATAGACTTAATGGGTGCTTTGCATGATAACCATACGCTAATTATAGATTTAAATTCCGTCTTTATTATTGTTATCCCAGTTGAATTCTTGAGGTCTTTCATCAATTCTTTGGATCGTACATTAAATAATTATTTTGTTAACGAAGATGTGAAATCAGGAAGAAATACGACGAAATGTATAAAGAACTGATAAATGACTATACTAATCTGTTTTTACGAATTACCATTTTCGAAATCATTTATTTGTTGAAGGAGTAGGTTGATTATACACAGTTGAGTGGAGTTATAGGGGGATGCCTTTTGATGTATACAAATGAATGAGAGGATTGGAAGAGAATCGTTCTTTTCTCGTTTTTGCCTTCCTCCTCTACTTCTCCGACTATCCTTAAGTTTTGATTTATTTGGGAATTCATCCAATTGGGATTGGCTTTACTACTGATTACCATTAAATAGGACGATAAAGAAAAATAACTATAAATAGCAGTGAGATGGACAATATTGTATTGAGATAAAATTAACTTCCTACTTTAAGCATCAATTATTACATGTTGTCATCTAATTTGTCAATTTGTTAATTATCATTACTGAAGAAGGATGTTTTCCCTTCGTCATTATCAAATAACCATGAAGCACCCCAAAGTCACTATCATTTTGCATATATCTCACAATCTTAAGTTTTAAGTTAAGAGTTTAACTTCCAACTTCTTACTTTGTATCATAATATTTAGACATATTAATATACACTGGTTGCGCAAGCTGTGTAGGGGAGGAAGACCTGCAGGTTATGGTTAATAAATTAACGGTTTCCATAATTATATACCCAGACAACCAACATGACCAAGCCGGCGCAGCCAGTGCTTTCAATCATTTTTGTTCCCTTTTTTTATGAATGAATTGTTTAATCATGATGTTTGTTAATTTTCCAAATCTATGATACAAAATAATTTAAATAGATAGGTATACTTTATGAAGAATACTAATTCAGCCACAACTTATTTTCACAAAGTGCACGCTATCAGAGGTCTTTCAAGTACACGGATTATCTCGTTTTGATCGTGAACCTGTTTTGTTTTCTATAAGAACAAAGGGGCAGAAATCAGACAGAAAACATCGAAATTCTCATATTAAGTTGCTTGCACTCTGTCTCAAAAATTTCATACTTAAGTTAAAGCTACTGAGAGCAACGGTACAACGAAGATATAAGACATGTTATTGTAATTGATAAAACACTATAATCACACGAAGTGTCTGACACTAATATTTAAGCTTTAATAAAAAGGGAATGTTTTGCTCTGGTAGGATGTTTCACAAAATAAACATATTTCATAGGTCTTCTATACAAATTATTAGAGCTAAAAACTTTCAAACCAGCTCGTTAAAAGTCGATTAAATATGGCCTCATCTATACTTTAGCACAATCAGCATTTCATTATCCACGAGGTATTATTAGTCATTCAGATATCTAATGTGTAAACTTATGACGAAAATATTTATATGATATAACGTTCTTTCTTCTATATTTGCTGTTTTGTCTTCATTCAATCATTGACCAGGAAATTACCTTTTACTAGATTAATATCGACCGAATACGAGAATTGTATAATTAAATAAAAAGTTAAATTTGTTTTAAAAAAGTAAGAAAGAAATTGAGAGAAAAACATAAACGCCCTCTCTCACCAGTTCTCCACCAGCAAAGCAACTCCAGACCGACTCCACACCGACTGATTTTTTTTTTGCGAGAGGGGTAAGTAATCGTTTGGGTCGGCCGATTGACGGTCTGATGTCGGTCGTGTCGGTGTGACCGAGGTTTTAGGATGCATGAAGGTATGAACATGGAGGTAGAAGAAGCAAGACAAAATGCGATACAGCCTTACATTTAGGGATAACAGCAATGGGCAGAATTTATAAAAATGCACTATTTTAGCCTGATTTATCAAACTAGATTAACTCCGCTTTTACGACAAGTGTTTGTCTATTATGTACCAAGTACCAAAATACAGCTATTCCATTTAAGTATCATGGATCGTCAAAGATAACACAACGAATAAAAGCATGGTATTGAGAAATATTATCTATTGTAAATTTCTTCATTTTTATATTTATTTTCATTAACTAAAAAGGTTGCTGGTTGTCAAATGTTATCTTGACATACATCCAATTTGTAATAGCTCTGGAGGGTATTCAATTTGTTCATAATTTCTCTCTTTTAAAGCGTTTAAATCCTCTATTATTAAAATCAAATATTTTATAAACAATCCTGCTATACTACTACTACTTCTATACTACTACTACTACTACTACTACTACTACTACTACTACTACTACTACTTGTACTACTACTACTACTACCTTCTGCTTAACCGTCATCACTACTAATTCTTCTACTACTACTACTACTACTACTACTACTACTACTACTACTTCTACTACTACTACTCAGCTAAATGTATATACATGTTTTATTTCTACTATCCTATCAGTTTACTATATAATTTATCAAAGCTAATCTATTCTAGAGCTAGTACATTACCCATGATCCAACCATGATCAGCTGACTGTTCTTGTTTGTGACGTAATATACCTTGCCATACTTTTTTTCATCCCGAACATCTTCCATTATACATGGAAGCGAATGTAATATGTTCTTCCTTCTTTAATTATCATTTTCCTGAGTGTCACTACAGAATATTACATTCTGCTAAAAACATACTCTTTAGTGAATAACCAAAACTAAAAACAGTTGACTCAGTCTCAGTTTTACATCATGAAAACATGGACCGCAAAACAACAGTGTTATTTTTGTTTTCGTTGTAGATCAACTAACTTTGATTATATACGTATCACTCATAAAACATTAATGCCATTCATGGCGATGGTAAGATTACCCTTCTGCGGTATAATCATTTTTACTTTCTGTATGTTTTGTTAGAGGAAAAAACATTCATCTTGAAAGGCATAGTTTACGGAGAGGAAATTGAAAAACATTAAGTTTTAATTTTATTGAACTTTCCAAGAAATATGAACCTTGTCCCAAAAAAGTCATATTATGTAAAGCAATACACAGGACCATCGTNGGGGGGTTAATGGGGAGGAGGTGATGTTTAACAAAAGTACCGAATACCTTGTTAATACAAATAAGTCAATTTCGAACAAGTAAAAAATAAAACAATAAATACTGGAGGTCCTTAGGTTATGGGAATTTCATTTTGTCTTTACTCCGCTGTTTTCTACTGTAAATTGTCAACGTCATAATGAGCGAAATATAAATGAGTCGAAGACAGTATAGGCAAATTATTTGTATTAACAATTAATTGAAATATTTTCTTTTCTGCGTAGATATATATTAAATACATATTTTAAACATTTTACGATTAAAATATCAATCTATAATGTTTCAGTGATGGTGTTTCACCAAGAAATGTAAGTTAGAATGACTTCAATGGAAACGCTTGTCCTAAAATGCAGAAGCGACATGTAAACACTTATTGTACATCGATGCTAAATATGTTCACACCGAGTTCAGGAGACACTGCATTTTATTCCATCGAGAATGGTCGAGTACTTTTTAAATGTTGCTAATCAAAATCTCGTTGCTTTTTGTTGTTGTTGGAGACACCCCGTGTAGGAAAGTTTGACTTACGTACTTCCCTCGAGTCGGAATAATTTGTTAACCACCAGCTCTGACATTGCGGCTATATGAAATGTATATAGTTATCATTCACCAAATTTAAACAATTATGTAAAAACACACAGAGCAAGTGTACATAATGGGCTAAAATTGGTGATGACAGACACTATACCAAGAGATAATACTAATAGACAGGTGCTTGTGATTACTCATCACAAGGCTTGCTTTTTTGTCGAAGTGAACTTCACTTCAACTAAACACTGTCTATGATATATCGCATAAAATATACATGTTTTATCAGCATCGTGTGATGCCTGTGCATTCTCAAAGATTCGAAACTTATGTTCCCGTAAATCTTCTAGGTTGGTCGGAACATTCATGTCGATATAAAAATGACATACTCATTGTTAAACAAAATTTAATTGGCTATGCATTTCTCTCTCGCTCTAAAATGTTTTACCCTATATGTTTACCTGATTCCCCGTGTTAATGAAAAGCGGCGTATGAGGAGGGAGATCGAGATCTAGATGCAGAGGCGTAGTAGTGCATGTGTGTCTACCCATTGAGGGGGTACTTGAAACGGTCTCACTTGGAAAACTAAATTTACAGGGCTACTCTTTGAGGAGATCGTACGGGGAATGGTCCAGCAATGTTAATTCTCGTCCTTTTCCCCCTTCTTCCTTTCCCTTTCTCTTTATTTTTTGCTACCGATCGATTGAGGGGCGCGTGCCCTCCCCCCCCCCAGTTGCTACGCCACTGTTAAATGTAATGGTAGAGGTGAATTGATAGATATGTAGGGAGGGGTAAAAGGAGAGAAAGAGAAAGATAGAGAGAGAGAGAGAGAGAGAGAGAGAGAGAGAGAGAGAGAGAGAGGGGGGGGGGAAGGAAGGTGGATACAATTACAAACAAATCTGACGCTTGAATCACACACACACATAAACAAAATTACTTCACTTTTAACTGTACGAAAATTCCATCAGTTATGATACTTCTTATGATACATTTCATCAATAATATTCTTGATGGCATATGATTTTGATAATCATGATAATAAATGAAAAGATAGACGTTTCCCATGAAGTGTGAATAGAAACGAAAAAGACATTTTACAGTCATCGAAGAACGACTTTCTGATTCCTAGGTCCATCATGGCCATGGCCACCTTTTCGTATAGACCGAACATCGGAGAATAAAATGTTCATAAAAGTAATATTCTTTATATACAAACAAAGTTATGAATTCAAAGCAATATGAACTTTATCGAAATATGCCCCTTAAGATGATAGCAATTAGAATCATGTGATTCTTACATACTGCAACTTTAATGATGCTATTTTGTTTTCCAGAAGAAAAGAATTATGGTCATAAATTTCAGGCGAGTTTAAAGCCATCTAGTGTTTTTCCAGTTGTTTTGCCATCACTGATTTATAACTCCGAATTTTTGGTGGAACTGGTTCTTCTTCCATCGGGCACAATAAATCAAATCATTCATATTCTCAATCAAAGATCTTTCTTAAAGTTAGTGATGAGCAAGTAATCCTCATGAGTATCTTTTCATAATCATCAAGATGCATACAAAAATTATAATGTACGCTGTATCACAAAAAGTTTGATTAAGCGTATAGATAATACAAGGCATGTAATATCTATCGTGTTTTCCACGACAAAATGTAGACAAAATATGTCTAAAGCTGGGCGTATCTAGATACAAAACAGATAATACAATTGTTTCGAATTACCATTTCATTCTCATCATAAAATGTTGATATTTCAAAGAGGAAATGTGACTCAGAGGAGATTCATGATGATTTCGACTTCTACAGATGTGGGATTTGATCAGAAGGAGGAGCTGAAACAAAAAAAGCCTTCAAGTATTTCAAAGATGACCATAGAGAGTTGTCTGACTGGATTTGAATCAACGGATATCGATTGAACGGAAATATCAAGTCTTCCTCCGCCTGAGCTGGAGCGCTAAGATTCCACTATGTAGTAAGGCGAGAACCCCTACTTAATCGCCTAGATTTATTTGCGTTACACTACCCCTATCCTGAACGCGTTTGATTTCCCTTTTTTAAGGTATATGAAATGTGCCGGATAACGAAGCTCAACTATATTCAAAGGAAAGAGCCTATGAATAGGAACAAGAAGCCATTTCAATTCGCATTTATTATTTCGTTCCATGCGCCAAACTTAGATTAAAAGATCATATAATTATTATCAACATAGGCCGGGTATAATTCTGTTCATTTCTTATCAGTTTGTTCAAGCTCTCATTCAACACTGTTTCAGTTAAACAGTTTTCTTATGCACTAATACATCACTTAATCAAAAGCATAAACATTTTTCTGTAGAGAACGGGTATCTGGTTACATCTTATATTAGGCCAAAACACATTTCTATTTCGAGAGGCTTAGCAGATGATAAATTGTGTGTTTTCCACAAATATCTATCTCCTGATTAGTGCAATGTATCTTATCTTTTGTCAGTATTAAGCAAGGTGCTAAACATATTTTGACATAAATACTGTACATTTAATTAACTTATTAAAAAGATTGTACCCCACGCATATCTTTTTCACCTTTCCCCTACTAACCAGTGAATCCATTGATCACCAGCAATATAAATCCAGTGAAAAACAGGTTGTTTTATGAAGGTATCATTTAGCACGACTCGAGTGATGCTAGTTCCGCTTCCACATCCTATATAACATGTTTTCAGATATCCAACTTTCTCTTTATCTTAAAATTTATCAAATCAAGTATATCTAATACAACAATTAAAAAGGTCTTGCCTTGGATTGTGTAGCATTGTGTTTCTTGTTTATATTGGCAAAACCATAACGCCTTCTTGATATTCGGGATCAGATAATTATTCTTTTTAATGGGTAAACATTTTTATAAAACAATGTTTTTCTTACTTTTTACATCCGTTTCGCATCCGTTTCGCCAATTGAAAACATTATAAAGTTATAAATGATGAAATTTCTATTCTTCATCTAGTGTTTATTTTCTTAGTTGCATTGTATCGTATATCACGTTGGATTGGATTTCCACCATATATACAATACAATACAAGTTGATATTGGTTTAATCTAGATGATGATGATGATGATGGTGGTGATGACGATGACGATGATGATGATGATGATGATGATGATTGTGATGATGATTGTGATGATGATGGTGATGATTGTGATGATGGTGATGATTGCGATGATGGTGATGGTGATGATGGTGATGATGATTGTGATGATGGTGATGATGATGATGATCGTGATGATGATGATTGTGATGATGGTGATGATGATGATGGTGATGAAGGTGGTGATGATGATGATGATGATGACGATCAAGATATTCAAATCTTTCTAGCATGACTGAAAGCCAGGTGTCAGATTGGTTGAGCATTTGACCCTGCATGTAACTACCCCAGACTTCGCTGCTTCATGCAGGACCCCTTGATGGTGTGCTATATACCTCTCCTCTATCTGTGCATGCAGATGGAGAAATTCAAAACTATCAACATCTACACACGACTATATTCTCTGAAAGGGTAAAGATGGTGCACATTATTTGCGATGGTTAATGGAAAACAGTTTGAATTTAATACTGTTTAATTATTTGTGGATATATTATAAACATGTGAATACCGACAGATGCCTTTGGTTCTGTTTGGTCACTATACTTAGTATACTTCAACTTATAACTGGGAGTAACTTGTTCGATTGAATGGATACCACACAATTGTGAAAAAAATATTCTTTTCATACACACACACGGATTTCATGACCAAATAATGATGAAAATCTCATGTGAATGAACATTTTCAATTCGTATAAGAAGGATCTTCCCTTATTCATCCTACAGACAAATGATAGAGACTAACTTTCAAGGCATGATAATAGGTTTTTTATTGAAAATCTTACATAATTTTCGAACTCCCAATTTACTTGGATCAGATATAATTAAACTAAACTTGCGAACAAATAATGGTTACGGGATTGTATCTACACGAACATTACAATGATTACATTTCCAAAAGCCAACTTTAATGATTTTTTAAAAATCAGTTTGATTGTAATTAATGATTCATAAAAAAAAACGTTGTGAAACTGTATTGAAAAAGAAGACTGATATCAACTATTCTATCATTTTGTGCATATTTCATTATCCGTTCTACTAAAGTAATATCTCTCTCTATCTCTCCCCCTCTCTCTCTCTCTCTCTCTCTCTCTGTCTCTCTCTGTATGTATATACAAATTATGTCTGTTTCTGTCTGTCCAACTTCCATGATCATATTCTCTTCAAATTGGTGCTAAAAATCTGCATTTTTAAACTTATTAAAGATTTCTCCTTTTCTTCTAAAAATTTCGAGCTTTCGTCCTCCTCAGGAAACCAAAATCATGCAAATGGGAGAAAAAGGAACATCATTATCTGCGTTAGACGGTCTTAGCCAGTCAATATTCAACCCATTTGATGAGCAGGGAGGAAGAAGCATTGGTCTGTTTGCTCGGGTCAACAAGCCGACAGCTTCGGCTCAAGTGGACTCGGGCGTGCGGTGCCGACGCGTGACTCGCATTAGCAACAAGTGGGCTAAAATCAGCATGTAACCATAAGGAATCGAGGGAGAGGGTTCCGGGAAGGGGAGAAACAAGTTGAAAAAAACGACGACATATTTTAGCACAAACTTTAGTCAAGTCGTTTTGTGGACCGTTTCTTAGTGTTGTTGGAAATCATTTTATTAGACGTCCAGATAAGCATTAGCAGGTAAAGAACTGTCTTCACGTAAAAAGTAGGCCCAAGAAAAGTACGATTTTACTAACAACCACGTCTATTTTAGAGACGATGGTCCTTTTTTTCTGGTAAATACAGATTTGGTAACATTATCATTCAACGTTTGTTTCCGAGATTTGTCCTCAAGATGATATTAAAGAATTGTCTTGAGAACTTCTAAACAATAAACAAAGTGTCCATATACCATTATTTTACAGGATGACGAGTTCCGGTATACCTTCTTAGTCTAAGGATCTTAGATATATATTTACAACTTATTAGATTTCTAAACATTTTTTACTGTTTGTTTCTTAATGAGTAATATCCAGGGGATACACGTGTGTACAGGTGGAAAATGAGACGTGCAGAATGGCGTATATTATTAGATTCCTTTATTTGTTTAGGAAACATCCAACACCACAAAGGCTCAACAGTATATGACATGTCAATAAATATTATGATTATAACATCATAAAGTATATCTCACAATCGCAACAGTGATCAAAATATTCCACGTTAAATTAAATAGTTCTTATTATCTTTCTTCTTTACTTATTCCTCTTTAAATAAGCATCGCACAAATAAGATTTTATGATATGTTATTGAAATAGTTCTCCTTTAGTCTTTTTACTTTCTTTTGCAGTATTACAAATAATGCCACACATGACAAAAGAATACGATAACGTTGGGGATAAATTGCCTGGTATAAGGTAACACTAACGCCCTAGAAAATATAGTAATAAGATAAAGGCATACAACAATCAAGCATACAAATGGAGAAGGTGAATTTGTGCATAGCAATAAAATTACACAGATTTTTGTTGTACTAAGTCTTCAGTGCGTGAAACATAATATACAATGCGTAGCAAAAAAAGGAGTACCCAACTTTAGTAGCTTCCAATTAAGAGGTTATTATAACCTGACCTTGAATCATAATATTATGTCAATGTAAAGGGTAACAAATGTTCTGTCTAAAGATACCATATTCATAATTGTGCTGCTACGGATAAGTGAGCAGGAGGATTTTTAAAAAAGTATTGTCAAAATCCTCTTGTATCAAGTTTGGGCTGAAGCAATGAATGTGGGTCAAAAGCCATTATGTGTGTTTATCTCATTCCACACAAAAAATGCTCACTTATTTACATTGACTATTAGGCACTTGAAAAGAAAGGTGTTAATATCAGAAGTTAATATTACAAACAAAATTTATGATATTCTTCATTCGCATCCCTTGTTTAAGGTGTATAACCCTTCTCATTGAGTGATACAAAATGGATAAAGATTATTTGGGAAGCTATTTTTTAAAATGAAAATCTGCATTGTAGTGTTACAGGATCACACATTAAAAGCCACTTTTAATGAAGAAAACCCCTCACAACAAAGATTTGCACGCTTATAAATATCGTCTTCTGTGATTAACAGATGAGAATTATATTCCACACCTGAAATGTTAAAGGGATTTTTTTCTTTAAAAGTCTTTTTACGAGTCCTGATTCACACAACAAACGGAGATGTGTGACACTTTCTTTTAGTCTGTATCAAATAAACATTTTAAATTGTTGTCGAATATCATAGTTAGGAAATACCAAATCACAGTAATATACATTTTGTGTTCATTATTACACAATCATGATAATATTGGCACTATACTGGATGATTTACTTGTATCAAAATCCTTTAAAAGCCTATTCCCAATACATTTAATATCTTTTAATCTCAGGTTACTGGGGTTATGCTGAAGATATGTTGTTGTTTAAAATTTTGCAAGAACTATTTGTTGATTATAATAAATTAATAAAGAAACCCTAATATGACTCTAAGCCAATATTGGCACATGATACAATCAAAGATCAAAGATAGACAGAGAGAAGAAGTTTGTCGGTATGATTATAGTTAGTATTGACCTTTTTACTAAATTATAAACGTAAATATTTATTTATCGATGACTGTTGAATATCATTTAACTAGTTTTCTAAAAAAATAAAAATTTCCATCAGTAGCCAACCTTTGTCAAATAAATAATTGTTTACAGGAAACCGAGCTATTTGTTTTGTTTAATTTTTTTAATTAATTGTTTGCATTTTTGTTACCAATTTACATTATTTTTCAACAATTCCTTGTAACTAAGGTACATTTTATACTATATACTTTAAACGAATATTGTCTACTGTGTGTTTGTTGCTTGTTTAGTTTTAAACGTAAGGTAATTATTTGTTGCTAAATAGTCATTCTCAGTGGTATTATCTTTATTGAATAAGATGACAAGTTAATGGCATAAGTTTCTCTGATTTGAGCTTCTCGAGACCACGTTCAATTCTAAACAAAGTGGTATACGTGAGTAGAATAAGGTTCTGCATGATGGGTGGATGTTTGTCTCAGCTCTTTGGTCATAAAAGAAGGTTCCTGAAACTTGAGAGAAACCAAATGCTAACCCTTCACCAATAATTGAACTCGGTCTATCTGAAGGCGTGGTTACTATACATCAGGGCCTATATTCATAAAAACCTTCCTGACATTAGTTGTCAACTAGATGTACTACAGCCTGTGTAATTAGTTTACAACTAGCTATTCAGTAAGGTTTTATGAATGTTAATTATGTTTTTTTTTTTAAGTACAATTGATTTTGTGATAGATGTATAATTCACGTGTTTTTCTTTGAAATCAATATAAATATGCGTTTTTTATGTCAGTATTATTCAAGTAATAATTGGTGGAAAAAAAAAGAAGGAAAAAAGGGTTTTATGAAAGGCCCAGCTGTTCTTGTTGTTTCAGTCAGCTTAAAAAACATTAACTTTACGATTTGATATTTTTGATTGGTCAATGACAGTTTTAATATTGGCACACATTTCTTAGCTTCCATGTTATTAACTATCTCTGCCCGTAAGCAAAATACCATTAGTCAAGACGACAGCTTGGTGAAACTTCCGTTCTATTAAGAGTAAATAAAAAGATGTGTTCTGTTATTTTATTTATTTTTACTAGATGTGATGTTGATGTGACTCTGTTTGTTATCATGGCTTTGTGTAAACTTGTCAAAAACACTCTAATTTCGTGCACATGAAGTTATTAAACTTATTGGTTAATGTTGATAATACTATTTTTGTCTGAATTATGATTATATTCATATATATGCCCTCATTTGGAAATAAAAGTTGTTATTCACGGTGAAGGTAATCTGGGAGATAATGTACTTGATATTTATTTTCATGGATGTAGTGACTGTAGTCCCTAAAATCATGAGTTTTTTTTAGAGGAATTTTCATGGCGATTGACATGATACTTTTCTCATCCAATGAATGCAACCCATATCTATCACTTACTTTATTTATTAAACTTTACTCTATTTTCTTTATCTTCATTTTTTATGTAATTTGGTACCAAAGTTGTTTTTATTTTGTGTATTTTGTTAGAATCATTGATAACAAGTCATATTCCTCCCATTTCAGATATCTCATTACATATCTTTGCATTTTGAAGATTAAATAATATTGTTTTCATCTTGACGTGGAAATAAATAAATAAATGAAATGAAATGAAATGAAATAATCCAACAAACAAACAGACAGTATCATACAAAAGGTTTAGAAATTGAATTTTCTATTCGCAAAATCAACGCAAAACCGATTACAAAGGTTCAACAATATTTTCGTTTTGAAAAGCTTCAAAACTTTGCAAACGTTCATTCATTACATGAACAATAATAATTCATTAATTTATTTCAGGAAGTAAACAATATTTAAGAGTCGCGTTCAATTCACCAACTAGGGCTGCTTAAAACAATTTCGAAACATAAGTTATATAGGGTGACTCAATAAAATGTACCTGGTGTATAATTTGCCTATTCTCATGTTACCAAGTAAGAATAAATATATGTTTTTACCTCATGTTTCTTACTACTTTACTTCATTTTGTGGTTGATAATTAGACCTTACTTGTTTAAATTCTTGGAAAACGAAACACCAAACTTATTATTGATACTAAAGAGCAGAGTAGGAACAAATTGACCAATTATATGAATGGAGATCAAGGTATCATAGGTTTTAAGCGATCAGGGGAGGGTGGGGGGGGGGGNTGTGACAGGACGAGGACATTTTTGTTGTTGCTTCCAATATTTCTTGCTTCATCCATTTTATTTTTAAATTTTGTTTACGCAAAATTAATTTGATTACTTCATTGGGATATGTTATGAGCTCATATTATATCCCATCCATTAAGAATCGAGATCAATTACTTTATCAATGGTATGTACTGCATTTCATAACGCAAGTACTTTCAGAGGCACATGTGATTCAATGTGTTTTCAGAATACCAGATATAGGAATACCATCGTGAATACAAGTTTTCTTGAATAATGTCGTAAGGTGCAACAGATTGATACAAAGCAATGTAAACTCATATGAACAACAACAAAAATATCCAACAAAAAAATTCCTCTAAAATATAATGGCATACATCCCAATGAGGAAACTCTCATGAAATTTGCAATAAGTTGCATATAATATAAATATCTCTATATTACGAAATAAAATCTACAAAAAACGCAATTCATACTATCGCAATGCAAAACTAACTCCAACCACCCCCCCCTTTTTTTTTAAGGGAAAAAGAAGGAGAAAAGAAGGAAAAAAGAGAGAAATTAAGATATTTCGATGGGGAAAATAATCTCTAACTCATCGTTAGTGGTCATCGCAGAGGGCAGAGTTTGATCAAGTCGTGAAGCCGTTTAGCTATTCTGCTTTGGGTGAGGGATAAATCATGTAACCCTAGGAACCGTCTCATTTCATTGCGATTATATTCCATTTCGAATCTTCTTTATATCAAGAAAAATGTAACTTGCATTAAGCAATGATGAATGAAATATATTTAGAAAATCATCGTTTTTTAAATAATCATTGAAATATTCCTAAATATTGGTCTCTAATTACACAACATAATTTAAAATTATAAAACAATAAAGCAAATTCTTATTAACTCTACATCAACTAGACAGAAAAAAATCGAAGAAGATAATACAAATAATTTATCACCTGTTATACCATCTATGATTTCAGAATCCTTTAGATATTCAAAAGTCTTAGTTTTTATTCAAAGTCATCATCGCATCGCGTTTTTAACAAGAGCCATGTATCAAGATTGTTCTGACACCCGTCTACATTAATAATCGTAACTGCAGATACTTTTAGAATAGGAGAGCATTTTTATTTTCAATTTATAACATACTATCATGTATCTCTAGTGTATGTAAACAAGTGTGTACAAATTATAATCCTGCTGATATTAATTCCTTTAAAAAGTAATATTCATGTGACATAATGCTTATCATTTCTATTATCACAAACGAAAAATATCTAAAATTCATGCATAATTTGCCAAAGTAATAATATTTGTATAATATTATGGTTTCAAGTTTAACACATCGGTCTGACAAGTTATATTCGCATGAGTGTAGGTTAGTTCATTATGTTCCTCTAAACATAATGAGACTAACAAATGAACATTTAATTTGACGCTCATTTGTCTAGTCAACAAAGAACAGATTAAAAGATCCGTAGAATTGTTTTCTTCCTCTTCTTCTCCTTCTTCTTCCTCTTCCTCTTAGTAAAACTAAAATTTTTTTGTACCCCCCCCCATTTGTCTCTCTCTCTCTCTCTCTTTCTCCCTTTTAAAACTTTTTTTATTTTCTTCTCATTTTTATATACTCACTGTCTTCATACTGGCTACTACTATTACTACAGCTACAGTCACTGCTGATATTGCTAATACTATTACTACTACTACTACTACTTCTATCACTACTACTAATGCTACTACTACTTCTACCATTACTTCTACTACTATTACTACTACTACTACCACTATCACCATTACTACAACTGATACTACTACTATTATTGCTACTACTACTACTACTTTTGCTACTACTACTACTACTACTCCTGCAACTACTTTTACTACTACTACTATTACTACTACTACTACGACTACGACTTCTACTACTACTACTACTACTACATTATTCCACTACCACTGCTATCATATTACTATGACTGGTTACTACCATTCAAAATATATTTTACTTTGAGGAGTATTAGCAAAAATACACTGTAAATTTTCCAAAGATGAACTATGAATGTAACATAATACCTTTTATTTAGAATATTTCATCAGAAATGATCAATCACGCTATACTATAGAGAAATATTTGTCGTTGTTGATACTTACAATGAATATATATATATATACATATAAATTATACATCAATGTAAACAAAAGTATGAATTAAAACAAATAATTCATGGTATTATACATTGCATTTTAAGTTATTGATTATCTTCTTTCTATGAAGATTATGATATGTCTATAAACACAGAATGTTTCTGAACGATGTTATTTGACTAATGTCCATTGATAACAAATTTTAAAAATCTCTTTGACTAGACATCAATGGAATGTCGTACGTTGTAGATTTGATACATTGTCAGCTTGTGTTATAATTCTCTCCCTAAATTATCAGAATTCTTTTTGAGCCACATAAAATCAATTCTAACCATCCTCCAAACCATAGAGTGTCATTTCATCATTGCGATAACTACATGGCAATCAAAATATGCTCAACTCGTTATCATGTTTGACACGCTCAGAAGCGTTTCCAGTGCCTCTTACGTTATACACAACATCGGATGAAACCGCGTATAAACTCGTCCATCTACATGTTAATATAAATCGATTTGCTCACCACATTCTCTTCGTTAAAACACTCAAGTAACGATCGTCATCATTCAATCAATGTTTATTACTTATCCATCATTAATCACAAATGAAATTGGCTTCGACTCGTGACTACAGATGAGCTGAAAGATTCTTAAAAAACTCAAATATCAATCAAAATATGAGGCAAAGATATTAACGTATTCCGGTTGATGAAAATTAACGTTGTAGGTAAAAATCGAAATTAAAAAAAAAGATGATGAACGTATAGAAGAGCGATGTTAATGATTATCCTCAACTGACAGTTATTAGTTGCTTACCACAGTTACATTGGCATTGATTTTTAGATGGATGGAAAGGAAGTAAACATAAAAACAAGGGTATGATCATTCATAACATGTCAGTCAAACTTCATATAAAATAAAGATAAATGCTTATTTCAATTTAATTATTTTGAGACCCATTCAGCCCGAAATCAATTGTGTCTGACATCAACTCATCCAAAATTCAGATCAAAATACATTGTACAAAAGTATCGAAAAGCGGATCTTAGATTTGAAAAAAAAAACTTCTGTTTCAAGTGACGACATCACTGATGAGAGGATACTTATCGATATAAAATAAATAAATGAATGAATGGATGAATGAATAAATAAATAAATAAGATTAAAATATACACTGTGGTTTTCAGCAACGCTCACCAACATGTCGTTTGCATTATAGGTTTATAAAACATACATAATCATCGATTTAAGAACGAACATGCCACATTGCTTCAAACTTTTGTGTATGTTTGTTCGTCCCTCAATTGCTGTTATAACCAGCAGGCACTTACATAAGACATGAAACATGTTATTAGAGTACACCTGAATTGCTTTATGAAGTGTTCCGATAACATTCGATCATATAGAGCTACATTGAATAAGGAAAGACTTGAAAAGGGAAGCAAAATTTTGAAAGGGCAACACAGCCTGGCATTACATGGTGTATAATAGTTGAACGGAGTTTGTTGAAAGAACCTTGCCTTTGAAGCGTATGCAGACGACATGTTTCTCGATCTATGCCGGGACCAAAAAGATCAACCATAGGGTGACCGAAAATGTTGAGAGACACTTTGGTGTAGGGTTTTACCTCTCGTCATGGTGGTGATCTTTAAAGCATATCGTTGAATCTGTTTCCTACCTTATTTGAAAAGATCAAACCTGCTGTATATCGACCACAAAATGTGGGTAATGTCTGTACTCCCCCCGTGGGTCTTATACTCAAGTCAGCTTTCATACACGCATTTGTTTATTTGATAAAGTGTATGGATGCTTAGCTGATGCATACTAGCGATGAATTCATTCTAAAATCCTCATAGTTGTTATGAATGAACATCATCAGGCTACTGCACATTCCATTTTAATTCCATACAAGTTTAAGACCTCTTTACCTTGCATTGAATTGTGTTGTAAACTAAAGTCTGTATACTTTGATGAATTCAGCTACTTAAATGAATGGATGTGATGTAAAAACATATATTTATTTTCAAAAAAATCAGAATTTAAACTGATTTTTTAATCCATGGCACGATATTTTAAGAGCATTTAATGAATTCTTACACTAAACGAAAAATCATGATATGACGAATAAAATGGTTCAAACCAACAATTAATGTATCACCAAAAAAATATGACATATATCTTTATATTTATATCACCATAAAACATTTAAAAAGTGGATATTGAGTGGATATTGAAGATGATCCAAAGTCATTAATCAGTTTTGAAATCAAAATCTAATTCCCTGATTAAAATTATTGAGCAAAATGTATCTCAAAAACAGGGAAGATGGACCAAATAAGTTAACTTTGTTAATGAATGAAGATAATTTGCCTCAGAACTTATGAAAAATATAATAGGACAGAAACGTTGCCATTGAATATACCAGGAAATATGTGAAAATAGAGAAGTCCCTAACCATATCTGAACATGAAGCCGTAGAGTTGGTTATGAGGTAATGGTTCCCCAGAAGTTTCTGAAGAGGTATTTCACAACAGAAACGTAGATAGTTTTCATTTATATTAATTCGTATATCGAAGCAGACAGTATTATTATCTTTATTATTGTTGAAGAATTTTTTTCTTGAATGAAGTGTTTCAAGTCAGTGATATGGTTTCGAGTGAAGAAATTTAAGTTTGCTTTTAGGGCATTACGTGAATATTATTATGGTCTTATTTATACAAAAAAGGAAAATAAAGTGCGCCTCATTTTATGCTGCTTATCATAGTTCCATTTTTCTTGATTTCTGTTTAAAAACTAGATTGTGTCATTGTTTGTGAAAGCAAAAACCGGACATAGTCTCGTTTGGATAGGAATACAAAACACTAATCGTAGGTGAAATTGGTAGTATTAAATCTTATTTCAAGTTCTAATTACAATATTCATGGAGAGAATGTTGATTAAGATTGTCAGCATTTACGTGACAGAGTATATACCATAACTCATGTCTATTCCCATTTCTTGAGAAGAATTAATATACCATGTTTGTTGTTTGTCTTTTCTTTCTTTGTCTGGCTGACAGTATACGACGAAAAAACAGTTCCTCAAACAAACTATATTTCATAAAATCTGCAGATGTGATTTAGAAATTGACATAAATGAGGAATTTACTTTAGAAATATTTAATCTTGATTTTCCTCTCTTTTTCAATGGTCATATTGGCTTTCAAGATCATCGACAGCCGAATATTGGTGGCGTATTAATATTACTCTAAGAAAATAGAAAAGTACACTTATATCCGGAAAATTCATATCATCCACAAACAGGTTTTCGGTAATTATTTTTGACAAGCCTGAACAGACAAACTAAAATTTCACCAGTTAATGTTTCAGTTTCAATCTTCATGGTACTTTTAGACGAGAAAAAACATCGCTAGTATAATGGTATATAGTTATCATTTCAACGAGCGAAAAGAAGAAGTTTTATCCAGGTCAATGGAAGAAAAGATTGTGATAGAGAGCCCAACGCTACATTGGTCCATTGCCTTTTGAGTATATAAGCACATTTAATTGCTAAACCCATTTCAAGCTAATTTCGAGTGGATGCCAAGCAATTTGCACATTAAGCACGCGCCATTTTCTATGCCCATAATGTGACTCTTAAGTCTTTTTTTTTCCTTCTCTCCAAACTATTCTTAGTCGGTTAATTGGAATTGAATAAAGGAGAAGGCACGTGGCAGCTAAGTGAACCAAATAGCAAGCGAGGCCTGGCAACTCGCAATTATGACTCGGGAATGAAGTTTGTAGAAATGGGATTTTGTGTTAGTGTCACGTCTTGTGTAGTGAGAGAGCGGAGAGTGAGAGGCAATGCACCCCGACCGATACCCACTGATGGCGGTGTGTCGCAGATCACTAAGCTTGATAAGAATTGGCGACCAATTCATTCATTTCTACCAGATAATATCCACATCTCATTTTAAGAACCCCTCGAGCCGATACCTTTTTGTAACTTTCTTTCTAACTTGATTGCATTAATAACATTTATGTATTAGAATTTCTTTTAAATGAGTGTACTATTTTCATGATTCAGGTAAAGATTATTTTAGTTTTTACACGAATCATAAATCATAATTATGAATGTTTTTGAAAAAACCTGTCCAACACTATGTATACTTATTGTTATCTCATCGATTATCTCATAATTGCATGAAGACTAAATTCACCTTTTCCAATAATTATTTTGCATTATATAACTATGACAAAGTTCTTTCACAACCAAGCGAATGTCTCGTTTTGCATTGGCATTGTTTTTCTGAGTTGTCGACATCTTTGTGATATCAGTTTTGCATGCGTACATTGTTTATTCGTCTTTACACTAAATTTCAATCTATCAAAACTTTTTCCTTCGTTCTTTAAGTTTATGCCAATAAAACAATGGAGGTGTCTATTCTTCTTCTTTTCATAGTGATCTCGCATTTATTTTGATCTTTGAACGTAATCTTTTCGGTACATGATAATGATGTATAGGACGTACGCAGCCAGCGACTCGACACACTCCCTGCCCGCCTATCGCCAGGCGTCTCTGCACTACGCCATTCCGTCACACTGTAGTGATTATCTATTACAGCCCCACGAACATTCATGTGTTGTTAACATGTTCCCATCATGGATGTTAGTACTTACCAGTGCTGTTGCATGACCCACGCTCGTTGATCATAGCCCTGCGGCGGGCAGGCCCCGTTAGCCGACCCATAGACGTCTGCTAAGCCGGGCCCAAGCTGGTGTTCGGCATAAGGCATAGCGGCCCACCCTCCATGGTGGGTAGGGGCCGCTGGTACGCTGTATGCCTGCGTGGTGAATTCCTTCTGATTTACACCACAAAAATGAAATACAAGATGTCTCCACAAAATATTTTCCTCTTCACTTCTTTCCTGGCAATTGAATTACGGCAATTTACCGGTATGATGGCGTCCGTAGTTCACATGCAAAAAAAAAAAAAAAACGAACTCAACCCGAGTGTACACACTCTAGAACTACAAAGTCATAACTCCAATACTTGTCTTGCGATTATATCAAATCAAATAAATGTTGAAATATGATCACGTAAGTGAATTAAAAAAATGGTGTTGGATGATTGCTGTGCCAAGTAATACTTGTGAAAGCACTCAATAATTCATGGTGTCTACGCGTCACTAAACCTAGTTTGATTGTAAGCTGGGGTTTTTTTGCCGGCAAAGTGTTATCCTCCCTGGTCCCACACACGTTGGCAACTGACTCGATGCAGGATGACCCCACTAGAAATGACCATGGGCATGGAAATGATTTTAGTGGACGCTATCCTTATGAATGGCCATTGATGTCATCCTAACATTGACAGGATAGCCGGCAAAAAGGGGAGAAAAATCATCGGTGCACGCTCGATAAGCAATAACCGTGGCAACCGCGAATCTAGGGGTACCCCACTCTTCTCTTCTCCTCTCTCTCTCTCTCTTCTCTCATTCTCCCTCTCTCGACCTATCTCGCTCGCATACTCTCCGAGCCCTCTTATTTCCCTTTTCTCTTCCTGAAAATAGGCCTGCATGCAACCACTTACCAGAATTTCTCTCTCTCTCTCTCTCTCTCTCTTTCTCTCTCTTTCTTCCATCCTATTTACCACATATTACTCATCTCACTTCACCCCCTACAGAATTGAATGGTCGAACCCCAAATACAACATACATTTTGTAAGATTCTAAAATGATGTTCATGTATTTATATATATTTCCTTTTTAAATAAAATCTAAGATGGTTGAAACGTAATTTTCGTATTATGTTTCGGATTTAAATGTTGTATTTACCAGATTGTTATCATATTTTTCTCATGATTCCATCACCAATTTTTACATTTTAGTAATACACCATTCCATGTGTAATTAATATTAAATTCTGACTTGAATATTCATATCTAGAAAGCGACCAGTAAATATATCATGCCTGTCTAAAATTTGATGTAAGAGTAATAACGAAATCAATCACCTTAAGTAGTTATTCGCCATCTTTTACAACAATATATAGGAATAGGAATAAACTGGCATCGAAATAGATAGCAATTAAGTGTACGGACCAACATTTTTTTGTTGTTGTGTAGCCTTAGTCACATGATTCCATAAAACTTCAGATCCTATATTTAGTTTTCTTCCTTTATTTCACCCTCTCTCTCTATCTCTCTCCCCCTCTCCCCTCCCTATCCCTCTCTCTATCTGTTTTCAGATCTCTGTCTATATACTGTAGTGTAGGCCTATCTGTTTTGCTTTTTGTTTGATTCTGTGGTAATAAAACAATGATGCAACAAAGTTCAAGTACATACAAAATAAAAACACCTGAATGTGACAGACAGTGCAAGCATGCAAAGACATCAAAGTACACAGTTCGCGCTATCTGTGTCTGTCTCCTGCTATAAAACTTTAACGGCTCAAACATTCATGCTTTACATTCATGCTAATCGTGCTCTCCTTTTCTTTTCTCTTTTTCAGCTTGTCATTTTGCGCATGATATCGTAAAATGAGGTACTATATGAGAATAGAGTAGAGACTGGGTGACGATGGTTTATCATTCTAAACATGAACACACAGACAACATGAGGTGAGCAAAGGTCAGTGGAAAATAGAATCAAAAAGAGAACAATGTCAAGCACACATGTCTAGGTCTAGTGATGGCAGTAACATAAGGGGAAAGATATCATGTTCTGGTTGGATCATAATAATATACATACAACCCTCCCTGTAGGAGAGTTCGTATTTTGAACGGTAGTAAATCCAGGATACGAAATGAGGGGCACTGGTAGCTGACTGGGAGAGGGGGATGGGAAGGGGGGGGGGGGGGGGGAAGGGGTGTTA
>BEXV01000322.1:83641-96700 GCA_003118195.1 Hemicentrotus pulcherrimus | reverse complement strand
GTAGAGGAGGTGGGATCGTGTTAAGAATGGATTAAGTGGGGTGATGGGAGAGAAGGGATGGGATTGTGTTAAGAATGGATTAAGTGAGGAGATGAAGGGTAGAGGAGGTGGGATCATGTTAAGAATGGATTAAGTGGGGTGATGGGAGAGAAGGGATGGGATTGTGTTAAGAATGGATTAGTGGGGAGATGAAAGGGATGAAATGTGATTGAGGGAAAGCTGGCATAAATAGTGATGGAAGGGAGAGAGGAGATTGTACAAAATTTGATAAATAGTTAACTTGGGGAGATGGAGGATGACACAGGAGCTGAGGAGATGAAGGGTAGAGGAGGTGGGATCGTGTTAAGAATGGATTAAGTGGGGTGATGGGAGAGAAGGGATGAGATTGTGTTAAGAATGGATTAAGTGGGGAGATGAAAGGGATGAAATGTGATAGAGGGAAAGCTCGCATAAATAGGGTGATGGAAGGGAGAGGGAAGATTATTATGCAAAATTTGATAAACAGTTTACTTGGGGAGATGGAGGATGACACAGGAGGTGAGATACATCAAGGAGGGTTTCAGGGAGAAAGCTAGTGCAAGGATTGTATAAAGATGGATAAAGTAGCGAGTGAAAAGAAGATGAGATTGTAGATGGATGTCAATGATAAAGAGCTGACATTATGTTAAGAATGTATTATGAAGAGATCGTGAGGTGAAAAGAAGCTGGAATTGTGTGCAGGAAATAGGTATGGGAGAGAATATAGGTGTGTAGAGAAGAAAACAGCAGGAAGGCAAAATATGATTTGTTTACAAGAAACTTGAAAGGAGCGCTAATATTACCAGTATAGCAAGGGATAGCAAGGGATAGCAAGATGAACACAAAAATGTTTGGCAAGCTGAACAACTACAACACAAGTACGTAGGCAGGAAGATAGAAGTGAGAACAGAGAGGTAAAGAAAGAAATACAGAAAATGTAGCCTCTAGGAAATCTCACTGATCAAGGAGTCATTGTGATACATACAACAAAGGAAACAAAAGGGATAGGTATTAAAAATACAGGATAAGTACTGGCAAAGGGTGTGAATGAAGAGTCTACTGAATGATGAAGGAAGAGATTTATTGGCAGGAAGAGACAATGACCTCAATGGATAGAGGACAGACAAAGATATATAAAGACAGGAAAGGCAAACAAAAGAGAGCATGCAAGATGGGAGACAGTGGAAAAAACTGCTAAGAAAAATACAAGTAGTCAAATGTTCAGTATATATACAGAAAATTAAGAATTATATCAGCAAAAAGAGAGAAGAGAGGAGATACAAGTAGTCAAATGTTCAGTATATATACAGAAAATTAAGAATTATATCAGCAAAAAGAGAGAAGAGAGGAGAAAAGAGAGAGAGAGAGAGAGGGGGATAAGACAGAAGAAGAAAGATAGCATTAAAGCAGGAGAAAGGAGAGATAGAGAAGATAAAAACAAGAAAAGTGAAGGGAGAGTTAAAGTGGGAGAGAGAGATAGACTTGTAATGTTGATATATGGGGCTGTTTGTATTGAAAAACTGCTCACTGATGGTAAAAATATGCAATCATTTCATAATTGCTGGGATAACACTTGTCACATGTGTCCAAATGAGTATTTCCTGGTAGACACAAAACCAGGAAGGATGTGTGTCCTATCTTTGTTGTACAGACATACCTAGCATAACCCCTGACAGAGAACAGGAAACATATATTTAGCTATACCACCAGTAGAGACAGAGAGAGACACAAAGAGAGACAAAAAGAGAAACAGAGAGAGAGAGAGAGAGAGAGAGAAAGTGAAAAGGACAGCCAAGAACACACAGAAAGAAAGATAGAGAGAGCAAGGGGAGGGAACACAGGAGAGAGGGGAAGAGAAAGAGAAAGAGAGACAGAGAACTGGAGAGGGGCGAGGGGAGAATAATTTTATTACCAAGATGTTTCAGTTTTAATTCTTGACACATATTCCCTTTAAATATAATATAAAATGATAAATTGCCACTGGTGAAAAACAAAATTATTTTCTTATACAATTTAAGAAATGGTTATATTGGCATTTTTCCAAATCATACTAGTGACTCTGCAATTTTTTCACTTAACCGGTAGTTTAAAAATTTCATCATCTTGACTGGCATATCAAAAATGCCTGTATCGAGATGGTACTTTGAATAATATTAAGTGTCTTTTATAATTATTCAAATGAAAAATATGATTATAAGGAAATACAGTGCATCATGAAAGTGAAAGTCACTTCTCAGACACACACAAGAAGGCATTGCATACACACACACCACACACATTACACATGCATACACTCAAGGCTGTGTTATCAGCAGGAAATAATATCAAGACTTATGTTCTTGCACATTTTATCATACAAACTTGTCTGCATCATCTTTTATATACAAATATCCTTTAAAATTTACATATTTACATTATGTACAATTTGAGTTGCATGGTACAAATAAACAATAAAATGTACAATTTAAAAATATATATTACAGCATTATTAATTCAAAATATCAAATACTATACAAGTTATTTATATGCACTGCTCTTCATTGGTGTATTTAACATCAAAATTAAATTGTAAAAATCATTGAAACTGCATGATTTATGAGATGATTAACATAATTAAATCCATGATCTCTTTAAAGAAATACCACAAATTTATCCAGCTCAGTTGATAAATAGAAAGAGACAGACAGAAAACAATACACAACACATTATTACTACACAAATATGAATAAATATAAAGACAAGTGTTACTAGCATGATACCTACCATACCACAAAGTTTCTATGATGGATACAATACCGTATATTACCAGAATGCTGGTACTAACACATCTATTTGGACAAGTTTGAGCTCATGAAATATAAATTAACAACAATTCCATGTGCACAGCCACAAGCAACATACACAAGGAAGAGTAGCATTCAGTTTTGAAGACCGTTAAAAGTCACAAGGCATCAATGTAGCTTTACTTTGGTATACAGAAACATGGCAAATATTTTCACATCAAACCACATTCTTTTAACAAGGAAAAAATAGCTTTGATAAAAATAGATTGCCATTTCAATAACACAGACTGACTTTAAGCACTTTCTTCTTGGTTAATACATATATCAAATGCAAATCAAATCTGTATACTACGGTAAAAGAAACACATGAAAACGTCTTTTCAAAGAAAAGTGTTATGTACCTACGGCTACACAAAGATAAATGTCTTGTACTACAAATTAACTCTGCCAGACAAAATATAGATATATAAATTTATATCAAGCACGAACAAAAAGCATTCAAAATATATGATGTTGAAATATGAGATGAATAGAACAGCTTAATGACATTTAACATTTAAAATTAATGACAGTGCTGATAATGAGTTGTTCATACTGACATGCCAATCATATCATCAGTTCAATGGATTGAGAAAAGAGTTTCTGGCTTCACACTGGAGGAGGTCCCCTGACATAGCTCATGACTGGTCCCGATGCATCCCACATAAGGTTATCGGTAAGCGACAGGTAACATTCACCATGGTACGTGACTACCATGGAGGGGAGGACCAGGACCAAGATGGTACACAGAAGGAGGAGGATCTGAATAGGAAAGGCAACGCTGAGGACTCGTCTTGTGAATGACTTACTTTGCTTCGGAGGAGGTTCGTACTGTTCACAGGCATCCTTAGCATAGATGACCGTCCTCTGGGCATGGTAAAGGGGTTGACCCATGCTTCCAGGGTGGTCAGTCGTGTCCATGCCTTGATATTGTCTAGGTAAGATGGCTGGCTTCTGATGCACGTCCAGAGCTTCCATGGAGGTAATCTCCTGCAGCAATAAAAGGGAGAAAGGGATCGTTGAAAGTAAAATTCATTAGTTTTGATTCATATTTACATATCTCCTGAGTGCTGATACTACACTGTTGATTCTATATATCATCCAATAGCTTATTGAGCTCCAAATAAAATAGGACAAAAATGAAATAAGTCTTACAGAATAATTGATTATAGCTATGTACTGTTCATGTAATATTTGATTGTATAGATTTCAACTACATAAAATGTAAATTTGAGTTGACCCTTCCTTCTCTTGAAATCTTGTACCATTTTGCATCTGTTTATTTTTCCTTCATGATATAATTACTAGCCCATATCTTTAAAGCTCATTATTATGAACACTTACCTCAATAATAGGAGTCATATGGCCATCTTCAATGTGCATATAGTCAGGGGAGACGGTGATTGGTGTGCAGCCTTGGGTCTCAGCATCCCGTACCTTTCCATTCTTATCCATCCAGAGCACGATGACGTCCTTCCAGCTCCCAACCTTATCTTCCTCCAGGTCTCCAGCCTCCAAGTTCTTCCCGCTCGTCAGTTCTTCCACCAAGGTGTTGGTTGCCTCAATGAGACGGTCAGTGTTATCAGAGGCCTGAGAGTCCAGTTCGTATTTAGAGTCCAGCTCCTCTTTGGTCAGTAGGAGATCATTGATCCCCTTCTCCAAGTCCATGATCTCTTCCTTTAAGGCAGCTTCTTGAGGGCTGTCTTCTGCAGGGGGCGGCACTGACCACAGGTAACATTGCTTGTGCTTCTGGGTGCTCAGATACTGGTCCAGGTTACCCTCGGAGCAAGCCTCAGCAATCTGAGAGACGTAACTCATGTACCCAGGTTTGTTTAGAGACGTGTCGTTCTCGTCCACGAGGGTACAGGGGCTGTCCACTTCAGTGAGCTTGAGCGTGTCATGACCAGACTTCTCATCGTCTGTACTCAGCAGTGAGTTGAAACCAGTATCACAACTACCTGTACAGCTACCTTCAGTCCCATCATGCTGCACTGAATCAGATGTAGAAGATCCAGACTTTCTCTTGTTGCGCTTGTTCTTCTTCGACTTCTTGCCCAGTTGGGTGCTCATGATTATGCTCTCTTCGTCGTCGTCTTCTCCTTTCAGTGCTTTAGATAATGTTTGTTTCACCGCTGCTTGAATATTAGCCAATTCACTGCAGTCTCGTTCACAGTTTGCTTCTTCTGATGGCCACGTGAAATTGAAACTACCAGTACAAGTTTGCATGTAATCCTGCCATAGAGAGTGGCTGAGAGGAAGTGAATCACTTAGCGTTGTAGTGCTGGCTCCCTCAATAACATCCTGTAAGCCCTCTGATTGGCTACAACTATCTACTTCCTGCATAGTATCTGTTTGTTTGCTGACAGAGCTTCTTTCCTCCACCAAGTCTACCTCCTCATCATCATCATCATCAAACCTTGGTACCATTCTACGGACAATGTTGGAAACAATATCAAAACTATCTGACAGAGAATGAGATGTATTTAGTTCTGCTCTGCCAACTGCATTGGAAAAGTCTGAAAATCTGGATTTTTGGTCAGGATTTCTGTCCCTTTCTTCAGGTGCTATCTGATGAACTAATTCAGTCACAAAATCCAAAGACTCATACATTTGACTCAAACTAATGCCCGTTATTTCTAACAGATTGTCCTTTTCTTCCTCCTTTTTAGTTGGATCGTTTGACCAAAGGGAATGTCTCCTCTGACCTAAACTCTGCATTTGAAATGGAATGACAGGTGTATTGTCCTCTTCTTCACATCTTGAAGAGCCACTAGACTCATCGGTGGATAACAGAGATGGGAAAAGCTTGGAGCCCTTGAAGAATGTCTGAGCATCAGGTGAGGATGAGAGGCTTTTGAGAGAGGAAAAGAGAGAGTTGGTTGATGAAGACTCCTTTGAGATTGGTGGGAAAAAATGGGGGTTTTCCTGAGGCCATGTAGAGAGCTGTAGTAGGGGTGAAGAATCAGCATCCTCTTCAGCATCCTCTTCAGAAGAGAAGATCGAATCATCAGCACAGATTTCTGGCAGGTCATCTTCTGTTTCATTTACCTCTTCTTTTCCTTCCTCTTCCTCTTCCTCCTCTTCACTATTCTGCATGTGTGGGGATTCATTTCCTTCTGAGCTCCCGTTAGAATTGAAAGATTGCATCTCCAAGGAGTCTGGGTACTCTGCGACATCTTCCATGGACCCAATCATCCACCCAGCAAAGTCATCGTTGAACTCTTGGGTTTCCTCTGTGTACATGATATCTAGGGGTACAGTGGTACTATGCACTGCATCATCATCGGTGAAGAAGCAATCCTCATCTAGATCTCCATCATACTCGTCTCCAAGTTCCCCATCTGATGCTAAACATTCCAGGGCTTCCTCTGCTTCCTCCGATAGAAAGTCTGAACCTACTGAATCTAAACGACCATGGTGTTCTTCAAGGTTTGCCATTGCTTGGGTGTAGGCACTGCACATCTTTTCAAAAGACATCTCGTCTTCTCCCTCAGCCTCTTCACACCCCTCTTTCTCTTCCTCTTCAATCTTCTGCTCCTCAATCTGTTCCCTCAATGCAGCATGCATCTTTTGCAGATCTTCAGCTTTCAGCATGTGTTCTTCTCTTGGAGACATGGACCAAAACTCCAGGGCTGCTGCTGCCTTGGAAGTCTTCTCGTCCTCCTCCATCTCAGCCTCCACCTCCTGAAGAAGATCCTCCTCCAGCTGAAGATAGGCATCCAGCATCTCATCCGTTAGCTCCATGATGTCTGGTGTCTCACTAAGAGGGAGTGCCAAGTCATCATCAAGCCCAAGATCCTCCTCATCGTCCTCATCCTTCATTGGAAGGTGATCATCAAAGGCAAAATCTTCAGCAGAGACTTCTGAGGCATCGCTAATGCTGAAGGCATCATTCTCAGAGAATGCTTCCCTTGCTACCAAGATGTCCTCATACTCAATAGTACGCCCCTGGTTGTGCATCCTGTTGCCATAACCATCAACCATGTCATCATCTTTAGCCCCGGAGGGTTGGAACGTTGAATGGATAAGATGGATGGAGTTTTCTGACTGAGAGAGGAGAAGAGAAGGTAAAGCTTCTTCATGATCACTCTCTTCCATGATGAAAGGAAGGTCTGGTGTCATGGATCTCTGCTCATCTCCAGAAGATGTACCAGAAAGACACACCTGTAATGAAAATAAATCAAACACCCTGAGTAACCTACCTGTCCATGTAGTACTAAATGAATACATAGTTTTAGAAAATCTCACATTATTACTGGATTGGATTACATAGAATACTAAGGTTTTAATGATGGCTAAGGAACTGAATGACAATCATGACAAAATTAAAATAAGACACTTTTAGGTTACAATATTGAAGAATGTCTTTACCGATTTCAATTCTTACATTTGTTACGGTCTTCATATGCACGACGGAAACCATCAATAATATACAATTTTTTTAGTGTCATCATCATCATTAGTAACAATATCATCACCCACATCCCCTTCATCACAATCTTTGTCATAGTAGATGTCTGCATTATTGTGACCTTTCTTAGCAACGATATCTGTATCTTAATAAGATGAATGGGTGTTTTTTTCAAGTATTGTCAAGAACACCACAATTGTAAAACAATATTTAACAAATACATACAGTAATTTCAGTACTTGGTACACTTGAACAAAATGTCACATAGCAAAGAGCTAATAAATGAATATTTCTTCAAATGGTCCTTTTCCTAATCTTAATACCTCAAAATATTGATTGCACACACTACAAAACACAACAAGGCTAACATGAAACAAGGGCTGGACGAAATGAAGCTTGTCAAACTCAACCACAAAAGCTTTCAGGAAATTAATACTTCAACAGCATTTTAATTTGCTATTGAGTCTCATTTTGAAATGGGCAATTATTAAAATGACATAATTGTATATCGCAAATACTATTTGTATCTGGCAATCCAACAGTATTTTGAAATTGCCCTTGGTTTGATTTCTTGAATGCTTTTGTGATCATAATGTCAACTGATCCAGTAATCTTCTTCTGTCTGTTTAGCGTAAGGTCAAGACTTATCTGACTATCACAAAGTGTATCCTTGATCTGGTCTATTTGGTATTGTACATGCATTTCAAGATGTCTATAATCTGTACATTAAATGATCACAATAAATTTCAAGGAATATCTAAATCTAATCATTACATAGTAAACAGATTTTAGACATGCTAGTATATTTTCCACTTCATGTAACCTGTCAAATTGGAAATTATCTTTTCAAGGGGTTATGGTCTAATGACAAAGGCAATTACATTTCTGATTGCCAGCCATGAGTTTTCAGGAATATAAAAGATAAAAGCTTTGAAAACAGACACACAGTTGATGCTTTATAAAATTAAGTTTAAGATAAAGTGAACTGATTGCAGTTCATTGGGTAAGTGGCCTTTGATTTCTGCAGTATGTATTGATCTTAATCAGGCACATTTAAAAATAGCAATAGATATAAGGATATTGCAACATCATTAACTGGTTAAATAGAAATACACCCACACCTCCAGTTCTACTAATTGAATGTGACATTGCATGGGCAATGAAGGGAACAAAGAAGGACCCCCCCCCCACCACCAACCTTTCAAACATTAACAAGACAAACGGATTCTTTCAAGCTTGAATCCTCTTCACGCATGATAAACGCTGGTATATTCCATTACCAGTAGCACATAATGCTAAGTACTATGCTTGGCAAGTAAAGCAAACCCAGCATGAAGTTTGGGTACTTGCTGCATTCTTTATTTTAGATGTAATAGTCAGTAAATTGAGGGGAAAAAAATAAAAAATAAAAATAATGGTGCCTGTGTGAAATCATAGTAGTTACCCTTACAAGGTTGGAATTAATCATCTATACATTATGAACAATCAAAAGGTGGAATATGAAAGAAGGTTATAAACTATGGGTGCTGGATGATCTTGAACTACTGCTTGAACTACCAATAACCCATGTTTGGGAAAAAATAGCAAAACTCTGTTTTGTGTCACAAACAGTATACAGCCAGATATTTGTAGACTGTAATATTGTTTTAAAACAGGTATAATAGAAAGTTTGCCTTGCCTCATTTTCTATTTCATGAAGTTGATTTAATTAGGAAAGTCCAATAGTTCAAAATTTTCTTTTACAAGTTAGCTTTTGTGTAACAATAAAGGTCATCTATTCAATATATTTGTGGTTTCGTTTGTGGTTTAACATGCTTTAACTACTTGTTCTATTTAAAGAATTTAATCAATGTATCAAGGACATAGAGTCTTTTCAAATAATGCTATTGTTTCCTGAGTAGCATTGAATTTTGTATCTCTACTTATTGGTACACCATTATCAGGTAAACTAACCGGTGATGACGGATTCACCTCGTCACTCCTTCAAAAACTTTCAAAAAGTCTAGGTAGAAAATAAGGCATGGATGTACACAATGTGGCTGTCCCTCTCATGATGTTGATCGCTATCCTCCTCCTCCTCCTCCTCCTCCTCCTCTTCCTCATCTTAATCATCATCGTCATTACAACAATCGACATCATCATAATCGTCATCATCATAACCATCATCATCATGATTATCACTGTTTCCAATTTCCATTTACATTTCCAATGCCAATTTGACACTGCCTCCATCATAATCGTCATCAACATCATCATCTATATTCACTTGTTTATTGTTTGTTTCCCGACCTGTCTAATTAATATTCATGAATGCTTTCAATCTGCACAGACAGACTATCATACAGGCCCCTTACTTGTTTTCTCTGATTTTGTTTTGTTGTTGGTGGGTATTTCTAAACAGGGGGCGTTTCACAAAACTTGTCATCAGTGACAAATGACAGTTTCTGTTATAAGCTACTGAAATCCTTGCTTCTGATTGGTTATCTGCAGATTTGTCACAGATTTTTGTCATTTGTCATTGAAAAAAGGCTTTGTGAAACAGGCCCTGTTTAATGCCAATCCAAACTCACCTTGGTTGTTTCCACTGCCTCCTTGACATGAACCAAAATCTCTTCAGAGTGAGTCTTGACATTCTGCCATCGTCTCTCCACGTTGATGGCTCCAAGCTGAAGGGATTCTCTCTCTCGTTTATGAGTGCTCAGATACCAATCATCATCCTGGAGGAGACTACACAGCTTCAGAACCACATCAATGCTCTGACTGTTATGATCTATCTCATCCTTCAGACCCTGTTTGAATGGTAAATGGAGTGATTGTCAATGAGAGCATCTTCTGTATCACTTCCTTCATATGGGTTAAAGTTACATTATCGCAGAGATACCAGGGCCCCGTTTCACAAAGACTAAGATGAACTTTAAGATGGACTTCACTATGGCAGGCCATTAATGCCACAATTTCTTCTCACCATTTACTGGCATTGGTCTCTCAAGGGGCGTACAAATCATGGTCACAAATCTATAGAATTTACATTTTTTTATAAATTCATTATTGAAGGAAAAAATGTTACCTAGAGATCATAATTGAGAGACCAATGATGTCAGCAACCAATGGCATGAAAGGCCTGCCATAGTTAAGTCCAACTTAAAGTTCATCTTAGTCTTTGTAAAACACCCCCTGGTTGATTTCTCCAGATGAGCGTGAAAAGAGACCCAAACATGTTGGAGGCTCGTATGTTATGTACAATGAAAGGTGTCAGGGCTTAAAATCAGGCTATAGCCTGAAAACTGGCATCCCTGAAATTTACCCAGACCAAAGCAGTAAAAGTAGCAGCAACTAGTGTTTGAAATTCATGTATATCACATCATGTTCGATGAATGTAATTGTATTTTGCTGAATGATAAATTGATGAATGAAGAAAGCAAGATATTGCAAATGAGACTCAATACAAAGTCAAATTGATTACTAATGTACTTTATTATATGTTATTGAAAGATTGTCAACCAAAAATATTATAAATTATTTCCTACTAATGGATATTACAATCATGATAAAATGTAAAAAAGCCAGAATAAGTTGAATTCCCACGATACCCATGCTACCATAGTTTAGAGCATTTTATACATAATGACAATCATAGAAATCAGAGAGTCTAGAACATAAAGTAATGGCTCATTTATCATGAAATAAGGTATGACTGATTGACTGAATAATTGAAAGAAAGAAATGCAATTACTGCTGCACACATAAAGGAGAGCTTACAAAATATGTTTAATGACTTGGTGAAAACAAAAGACATGTGCGCAAACCTTAACAAAAATCATGAAAAAGTCGCTCAATTTAATTTCATAATGTCTTTAATCTAACTTGAATAAAACTGCAGTGCTTTAATCATTATATAGGATGACTGCAAAGAATTTAATCATATAGAGGAATCATGCATCTTGAAGATTAGTCATTTCCTTCTCAATATGTTTTCGTTATCATATACTGAGCATTATTTCCTGTTGTTGGCAATATCATTTTCAAAGTTTGTTCCCACTTTATTTACATTCTCCCAGGTTCTTCTTAATCTGACATAAGTTTCAACAGGGTCATATGTGAATGTAGAGTTGATATAGAGACGATAATCTCTAAATGTTTGAGAGGATCATGTAATCGTACCTGGCCTCTAAACCGTCTAAGAGAAATTTCTCTTTAACTGTATTTAATCATGCTAGGGCTGCCAGATTGGTACCATTTTGCCCAGAGTATTATATTATGATGAAATCACTGTCACCACTATACTAACCCCAGCTTTCCTGATTGACTGACTAACTAATTAACTATTTAACTGACTAAACAACTAACTAACTAACTAACATACACTAACATATCTCTCACTATAACACACGGAACTAACCTGAATAGATCTGAGTCTAGTTTCCAGCTGGTTGAGATCTGTAGTATCACTGTCCGTCTCAAACAATCTACCTTCAATCTGAGTTAACCAAGCTTTCAGTTGACCAATCACATCCTCAACTTCCAAGGCCATACTCATGGCTTGCTCTGCGCTGCCGAACGTTGTACATGTAGTTGGACTTCTGATGAGGAAGAAGAAAGAATGACAATAAGGCTTTACATTGCAGTATACACTGGCTTTCACTCATCACTCCTTGGGCTTCCAATATCAATGATTACAAAAGAAGCTTTAGCTGTGAAACCACATACGTTTAATTTCTTTCATACAATTAAAGCCTGGCTGAATTCACACAAGTAAATGATGAGTCTCTGATCTACTGCAGCACAATAGATTCAGTAACAATGACTTTTTCCTATCAGTGACATTGTTGAGTAAAAGACTATTCAGCTGGCTAGCTCATTTCCTACTCGACCAACCATTGTTTTCTTCTTTATTTTCGCTCAAGTGGATATTATCTTAGTTGATTTTTAACTTCTTTGTGTACCATTACACTTTATGGGTCATTCCCAAAGTCAATATCATTCATAAAGACCTCTCCATCTTTTCTGATAAGGGTAATTAAACATCCTACATTCATATTACCTACACACACACACACACACACACACACACTTTAAAAGAGCTCTTAAAGGATAGTTACCTTGAACTATTAGCCTTGCGTGCCAGGAGCGGGCTCGGTGCAATGTGTTGCTGCAATGCATGCCATTGCTGGTTGAGAGACTCTAGCTTGAGGCTTACATCATCAGTAAGCCTGGGTTTAGAGGCCATGAGCTGGATCCCTTTCCTCTGTAGCTTACTCCTGCTAACCTCCCTCAGCTGTAGCTCCTGCTCATAGCCCTGCAGAAGATGAAAAGAATAATTACACCCATAAATGATGGCATATTATACATATCTATGCGTCTATCATCGAAACAAGCCAATCCTCACTCATTCAAATCTGTTGTCAGGCCTTTTAGAACTTTCTGCTTCTACCTTATCGTCTACCCTCCACCACCTCCAGTTAGAGCTTAGTTTCAGAGTATTTCTGAGGATAACGAACCAAGAACGAACCAAGAACGAACCAAGAACAAACCAAGAACGAACCAAGAACGAACCAAGAACGAACCAAGAACGAACCAAGAACCTTGTTACACCAAAATCCAAGCAAATACAATGGGTATCAATATATACATGTACTGTACAATGCCGGAGTGAATTTGGTTGGAGCAAGAAGATTGGAGAATGGACATCTATATATATACATGCCAAGAGTAGGTATTGGAGAAAAACAAAACACTATCTGTTTTACAACACATTCTCACAACAGTAATGATAACAAATATTTGTATTTTATTCCCCCCCCCCCAAAA
>BEXV01000322.1:71794-83551 GCA_003118195.1 Hemicentrotus pulcherrimus | reverse complement strand
CCTAACCCTAAATGTCTATTTAATGACTCATTTTTTCACTCCAATGTCCTTCCAATGACGCCTTTAGTATCATTACAAATATAGAGAGAGATATATAAAAAAAATAGGCCTTCTATGAGAAATAAAACGTAAAAAACGTTAAGAGGACACCAAATTGTCCTCCTAATGACAATGTCTACTTAATGACTCAATTTTTTCACTCCAAATGTCCCTCTAATGAAGCCTTTAGTAATATATATATATATATATACATGTATATATATATATAGTGATCCCCAGTCCCCCTCCCTCCCTCTTACTACCACATGTAAAAAGGAGAAAATCAGGAATCTATTTTACAAAAAGACAAATAAGTAGAAACATCTGCTATAGGTACCAAGTCTGTGAGCATAATCCATGCTCACACAATGCAGACAGCAGACCTCAGTGTCTCTTCCATAGAAATGGAGGTTCATGTTAGTGTGAAGTAGATTAAAAGTTCAGATCAGGGCAAAATTGTACTGTTCAGTGACAGTCGAGATTCATATCTCTAAACGCTGTGCTATCAAGTATCAACATGTACTTGGTCTAGACAAACGGAAATTCTTTGCTCAACTATATCCTGTATCCATTACTGCAGCAAAGACTGAATGAAAAGGTTGTATATATTGCAGAATACACTATACATTGCACTATGAAAGACAGGTATTCTTAGCCTACCATGAAATATAATCCAATTGCCTCATCTACCAGTAAAAACAATACCTCATTATTGCTGGAATTTTGATATGCACAGAGTAGGGCAAGCAAGATAATATGTCGGCTTAATCACACGCTTATGCTTCAGTATAATAAGCAAGTATATCCTAAACCTCAACAGAATTTAAGTTCTTTCTATTTCAAAGTGTTTGCAACATTCTACAAACCAGACTACCTGAGAATTGATGGGCATAGAGCATGCAGCAAGAATTCATCATAAATGATTGTGTGTTTAATGAGCATATAAATAAAAATTAATCATTTCAATTTTAAAAACTAGATAATCACTGCCATGTAACATTAAAATCATTGAACTTGATAATTTGTTTAGCCCATTATAGCCACTACTAAGGAAGGACAAAAAACATCTCACTCTTAAACTCCAGACTTTTGAAAGATGGTTAAAGGGACCATCAGTGCTTCCATGAACTTCAAATATCTGGTTCTTAATTTCTCTGATGAGCCAATATTTTGAAACCATATTTATTATCTCACCTCACAACTGGCCATCACATTTTGTCATTACATATTAAACAATGCATTCTCCGTTTAAACAAATATCCTCATATTAATCCAAAGAGCACAGTATCCTTTAAGACTTGAGAATGCAGATAAATAATCCATGACTATGCACTTGTCTATATACTATCCCGCTGGAGTATAAACACTCATTAAACATGGACAGTACATGTACACATGTACTTGGCATGATTTGTTTCTGCCAGCTATACATCCATGCACATCCCATACCTTCAGGCGAAAAGCAAATTAAAGGGCAGGGAGTGCTTAAACATGTGGAGGTTGATGCTAGAAAGGTTAACTGCTTAACCATGCTGAGATGATGGTAGGTAAATCAGGGGGCAAGGGAAGTGAATTGGCTTTGTCATATGGGGAGGTGGGGATTTGACCTCCTCTCTCTCGATCTATCGATATACAGCCTTTTATATGCACCTTCAAACCTCTATAAAATATATTAATTAAATACATTTAATCCTTTAAATAGTTAAAGAGGAGACTCAGCATAATCCAGCCCCCCCAAAAAAAANACCCCTTTGCCCAACATTCACAAACAGCAAAAGTGTACTGATTACAACTAAGGAGAGATAAATGAGTAAATAAAAAAATTGCTGACATGCATGACTATTTATATGTTACAGCCATAGCTGCATAGTACATGTGAAATGTCAACATTCATTTACATGTATTTATAAAATCTAAAAGAGAGGGCCAAGATCTGCTTCATATGGAATGTCATATAAAAGGGGGCTAAAAATAAGTGACTTTAAGGCCCTTTAGCAAGAACATTATCCAGCCCCTCCCTTGACACGGCATCAACATCAGAGACTGACCTTATCCTGCATTTCTATCAAACTTAATATATACTAATATAATTGAGGATGGTTCCCCCTACCCCCACTCTGATTCCTAATAATGATTTATTTAACTGCCGGTGGGGTATAAGTACATTTGTGGTTTTATAACCAACTGAACAAGATTGCATACTACATACTTGGTATCTATTTCAATCCCCCTAATGAGCAGTCCAGCAACATAAAAGGGAATTTTTTTTCTTGTTCTCAAATTTCAGACTTGCTTAGAGCAGCAGGGTATGCAATGGAAGAAGTCAATGATAGAATTTCTTTTAAATTGATGACTGTAAAATATGGACACATATTGGAATATTCGTGTTTTTGGAGATATTTTACTATTGAAATTAAAAAGTTGGACTAATACAAAATTTAAAAAACTCATGTTTACCAGTATACGTGTACATCTGAAATTGAACAATTTAAAAACTGAACAGAAAAAAAAGTGTTTGATCCATTAACATGTTTCTTTTGCATGAAACTTTCCCCAACAAATTGATTTGTATGAACAAAATAATGAAAAACAGATACTATTTCTCAGCCATTCTCGTTAAATGTAGCCAATATCTAGTCTGAAGAAGTAGACTAGTATCCAATGTGGCTTTCTATTTCCCAAGTTCGCCGGCAACATTGGAATTTGAACTGTGGGAAGAGCAGTTCAATGTACACGGTGACCTAATGTTTATGGAATGCATATTAACTACATGTAAGCTTAATATTGCATACAAGGAAGGGGAGAGCTAGCTGATAAGGTATGGAGATGAGATTTCCGTTCTATCTATCAGCACCTTATCATCTATAAAGGTGCGGTGCAATTGCACTTGGCCTCTGTAATTATCACAAATTCTTTTCCGGCAATATAAGCATACCATTTGCCATATACAAACAGAACTATAGACATACCCTCATGAGTCATAAAACAACTATAGTAAGAACAAAAGAAACACATTTTTGTTTAATTCCCCTTTTCTATACGACTGAACATTTGTATTTATGTAACCAAGAAAATGGTTATTCATATTGAGTGTTTCCGCATTCAATGAAATTAGTGCTACAGCGGTTTAATTTAATATAATGATAGTCGAATTCAATAACAAAAATTTCTACCAAGTGAGTTATAAGTTAATATCTTTAAAAAATGCTCCTGTACACAAAATCTGCTCATTACCTGTATCAAACCTTGAACAAACAAAAAACAAAAAAAAGTTCTACATTGTATGATTGAATACTATGATCAACTGTATTTTACTGAAACTCTGTAAAGGCTACATAGTAAAAATATACATTGCTATTTCTAAACTTGGGTTAGATTTGGTGGATTCTATCTATACCTTGCACATGTGCTGCTTATGATGCTCAGACACACGCATGTCAGCGCTGTCTGAAACAGCCAGGTGCATGTCATTCAACCAATCAGAGAGCTCGTTGTAGAGTACTTCAAACTCAGGGGTTGAACTCAACGATGAGTTGTTGCTGGTACATGATGGGGAAAACCTGTGCAGAAAATGAAAGAAATGAGACGCTGAAATTTGAAACTTGTCAAAAACCATTTGACATTTTCTGACATATGGGAACAGACTGAACCACTCCCAGTATTGCAGAAAAAAACTTTAAAAAAACATCATTAATGTTCACTCTACACATGATGCTATATTGAACACGCACCCCCTAAAGACCATATTGATTTCTTCTTGAATGCCTTTGTTAGGCTTTTTATCATTTCAAATCACGCTCTTTTTTGACAATTTTCACTTTTATTCTTCTTCAGCCACAAACCTGTCAAAACATGTTCTGTATATGCACACATTATTCCACTCTGTAATTATTTCATCAGACACTTCTTCATTGTCTGAAATTTTTTTGATATCTCAATCAATAGATCCTTATCGTGCTCCAACAAAATATATTAAGCAAACATAATGTCTGCCATAGTGCAAACTAACATGTCTACCATTAAAGCTACAATGATGCATAATCAGCAAATGTAGGTAGGTAGCAGAATAAACAAGGAGGTAGAACAAATTAAAGTTCATTTTATTTCATTTCATTCCAGGCTAACAAAAGAAGTTCTATTCACTTTACATTTGTATTGTCTTTTTTTGCAATGTGTGGAAATATATTTAAGCAAAATTACAAGCATTAATAAATTTATAAGGAATGGCAGAAGAACAAGAAATGACAGGGTACATGAATGTAAGTCATAATGAAAATTAACAAAATCAACATTGCAAAATAATAGAGGAAACAAAATTAGAATTGGATAATAGATTAAATTGCATAGCTTTCAACAGAGCTGCAAACTTAATTTGGCCATGACTTTAGAAATCACTCTTTAAGATAAACGCATTTTCAAGTTTTGTCAATAACAGTTATCACCAAAAAAAATTATCATCCAACGTGTCCTTGAAGTTTGATATGTTTAGCTTACTCTTGGGTCTAATTAGTACTTTGGCCAAGAGCAAAGAAACCAAGTTGAATAATTGAATTAAAATTGATTAGTATTTGAAGGTATGCATTTCTGCTTGATCAAATTGGAGTGGCCGTTCTCATTTGATGGATATGTTAATGAAATTATGACTCTATACACATTTTAAAGTTTCTGATACCATCTTGGGTCATCAATTTTGAGGTTATATCTGTCAGCTGATATTGATCATGATCTAATTCAATTTGCAGGTCAATACTTTCAGGACAATTCCCAGGTTGAAAGAGGCTTTTAAGTAGGTAGCTACTTTTGAGGTTTTTTTGTGATGGGTAGTTGGAGGCTAAATAATTGAGAAGTTAGAAGTAGACTGGAAGGTGCCTGGAAGGTGCCTGGAAAGTGGAGGTAGGTCTTTAAATTTACCAAAATTTTTCAAACATATTGAATTTTACAAGCTATTCCTTATCTTTCTCTCCATCTCACCTTTTCTAAACTGTATTATGTTAATTGATGGATTGGGTTGTCATGTGTGTGTAGAAATGTACGGACTTGTAAATATATATTTGAATATACATTTTTATCTGCTCTCTCTTTCTCTCTCCCTCCCTCTCTCTCTCTCTCTTTCTCCCCTCCCTCACTTTTCTTGCCGTTTCCCCTGCTCTCATTCTTTCTTCCTTTCTCCATCTCTCTTCCTTGCTCACTTATCATTCTTATTATTTCAATACTTTATTGCAAACACAATATATCCCCAGAGCATCATCATTATTATCATAATACCAACCGTATAAGACTATAAAAATGAGAAGAAAAAAAATCTTTAGGCCTGTTTTCATCAGCTTGAGTTTGCCAAATAACCTGCCTTTTCAAGACTTGGGATATTACCCTGAAGCTCAAAATTGCGTCTGCACCAGACCGATACACTCATCACAAACTACATGTAGCTCGGAGGGGTGTAGAATAAGCCGCTTTATGTAGCAGGCTAAATAGCAAAATATATTGAAAACAAGACCAAGATTTCTCGGGATATTTTTTTGACCAAATATCCCGCTAATTTCAACTGCGGGCTGATGAGGAGACAAATTAACTGGTTGATTTCGATCGGTACAGTTAAAATAGCGGGTTATTTGGCAAAGTCAAGCTGATGAGGACAGGCCTATGTTTACACACTACCCTTGCGCTACCAGGTCCCTACTCCCCTTTAGGGTACAATGCAGCAAAACACTGTAGATGGATACCTTCATATGTAAATTACCCTCTTCATGCTTATATCGCCATACTCTAACTCAAAGTCTAGGCTTTTAAATTTGATACACCTCTCCAACCCCAAGGGACTGCTTTGAAAAATCTTGGAAGGTGAAAGTTAGCCAGAGTGAAAATGTATATCGCCTCTATTGTCAGCAGCTGTAGAAGTCCCGGGCACAAGGTCTTTATAAAGCCCTGAAGGAAAGATCTGGTTTACCTGAACCTAACAGTCACACTTTGTGATATACCCTGGGATATTTACATTATTGTCAGTTTATTTACCTATTTGGCGAAATTGCTCTAAACGAATCACTCCTTCTGCAGTAACAACACAACTTATGGATGTCTTGGAAATTTGGATCAGCAGTTTTTGTAAAAAGAAGAAGAATATCTTTTAAGTAGTAAGAAACAACCCTTTTAAATAAACATTAACACAAAGTCCAGCAATATTCACATGTTCATGCCAATTCCTTTTTGATGAATACACCATGAATCAGGCAAAGCGAAGTCTCAAGCATAATATACAATCGTTTTCTTTCATTCATTTCAACAGCATAATTAGACCATACCGGTACTACATTTACACAGAAAAATCCAGGTATAATGTAAACAAAATAAAAAATAGATACTTATGATAATAAAAGAAAAATTAGAGCCTTATTCCCTTCCATATCTCCTGATTTTGACATACCTGCTGCTTTGTGCTGCTGATTGTTTGTTGGTATCTGAGTTGCTTGTGTTTGAGTGTGAGAAGGAAACATTGACTGGTGAGCTTCTGCCTTGATTCCGTCTCAGTTTCATCCTCATGAAATCAATAGCATCTCTGGTCTCCTCAACAAGGAGCTCATTACAACTCTGTCAATAGAAACATGAGTGAATAAACTTCATGATAGCAATGTGACACAGAATTCAATGAACAGTACTATCTGTTGCATTAAATATAAACCTCAGGGGGGAAAATACATGGGGGCTTGGGTCAATAAGCCCCGAAATGCCAAAAAGAGCCCCCCAAAATTTGAATAGAGTTCAATGCAAAACAAATTAAATAGTGTTATTTTCATGCATGCATGCTTGAAAAATATTTTTTCTCCTGCTTAACCTCTAATGTGATATGAGCAGCATAACTCACCAAACCATATATCCTTGTTCTTAGAATAACTTACGTGTACATGTATCATAACGTAAACCCTACACAAAGGCCTCAATTAAATTTACATTTTAAAAAGAGAGAAAAAGAATCATGCATCACATGGATTTCAACAACGATTCAGGGAATACTTGATATCATTGTAAGAGGCCCAAAGCCTTTAATATCTGGAAGTTGATGAATCTAGCTGTCCCGGAAGCATGTGATTACTACTGTGCTAGTGCTACTGCTTCTACCTAATTCCATTACAAGGTTAAAGTGTGAAAGTAACTTGCAATTTATACACACGCAACAAATATTTATATACATAAAATACATTGGTAGATAATGATGGTTATGAATTGTGTTAGTGCTCATGTATTAGATGTAAACTGATCAGTACCATGAGATACAGCATGATGCCAAGATGAATCAAAAACAATAAAACTATAAATATGGATCACAATACACGATCCACATATCTGATTCGATGTTATCAATACCAATTCTACCATGCAATGGACATATGAGATGGAGCGGTGAAGAAGCGGTAGAAAATAACAGATCTCAAGGCCAGGCCAATTGATCTGATTGGTCAAAGGCAATGCCGCTTCCTGGCTTTCTTTAATTGCTGACCGTCATCGTAATTCATCCAGATGCATGTTCTTTTAATAGCATCCTCCCACACCCTAACTATCCCATCCAATCCTGCTTGTTTATACTGGGAGCAAGCATTGTGATAATATTATAGAATTTCACCATAATACTGTAAATGTCAAAAAGGTAACAGCAAATTTTGTCAAAATGTCAATGTATGAAAGGGATATTGATCTGTGTGTGTAAGCAGATGTAGGAAGGTGGACCATATCTGCAGATGTAGATACAAGATGGGCATTACATTAAAACAAAAAATTTCTTTTGAAATCAACAAGATCTTCAGAAAAAAAGTCATCAAAATTGACTTTTAACAGAGACCAGAGAACAAGCCCTTAACGAATGTCATTGACAATCAGTGTTGCCAATTTCAAGATTAATGGTTATTCCATTTCCAGCTGTTTCTTAATTGCAGGATGAGTGCTCATACTCGCTACATGCCAGAGTGTAGAATATCCTATAATGCACAGTATGAAAATTAGTAGTCTATGTAAATCATTGCAGAACTTCAGCAGCGACATTTTCCCCATCACTGATGAAAGTATTATTAATGAATATCCTTCCACATGAGATTCCAATCAAATAGCGATGGAAAGAAGAATATCTTGTTCATATTCACAAGGGTTTTCTTCAGGTAAAGTTTTATAATCTCTTTCACATTAAAAAAAAAAGAAGCGCAAAATAAATGCTCTTGTGCTCTTTTTCTTCTCTTCTTTGCCAAAATAACTGACCACCATCGGGTTATTCTCTTACTGGTACCCAAAGACATCGATATTGATTACCGATTCAAAAATGGTTTTGATCCTTTGCTTTCCTTACTAACCTATCCTGTTACTCCATCCAACCTTTACCCTTACCCACATACCCATCTAGCTCAACCTCACATGATCATTCTTGAGCTTTAACATACATCCTAACTGTGCCAACATGATTATGAGATTTGTTGATTTGACAATGTGGGGGCAGTAGAAGACTTTCTCTGGTTATCTCTTCAAGTCACACGACTAACCTAAATATACAGACAGAATATAGCTTAGAGGATCTACTGAGCCTGAGGGATAAGATTTGAAAGCCACAAGTGAGAAGGAATTTGTTCAGCACTATACAGTTTCTTTCCTCTTTGTTGACAGAGTAGGAGAGAAGATTATCTTTCAAAACTCTTTCCAAACCTGAGCAACTAAATAAAGGTTCATCCCAAAGCTATCCAGAAATAATTGACTTGTACAAGGACTCAGAAATGAGAAGAAAAGAAGAAAAGAAGAAAATCCTTGCTTGCTTTAATATTGATTTCTAAAATCTTCCCAATTAAATCTTGAAAAGAGAGCAATTACTCATTNTTTCTCTGGTTATCTCTTCAAGCCACACGACTAACCTAAATATACAGACAGAATATAGCTTAGAGGATCTACTGAGCCTGAGGGATAAGATTTGAAAGCCACAAGTGAGAAGGAATATGTTGAGCACTATACAGTTTCTTTCCTCTTTGGTGACAGAGTAGGAGAGAAGATTATCTTTCAAAACTCTTTCCAAACCTGAGCAACTAAATAAAGGTTCATCCCAAAGCTATCCAGAAATAATTGACTTGTACAAGGACTCAGAAATGAGAAGAAAAGAAGAAAAGAAGAAAATCCTTGCTTGCTTTAATATTGATTTCTAAAATCTTCCCAATTAAATCTTGAAAAGATAGCAATTACTCATTATGGATTCCAGACAGCAGCTTTTCCATTACATCATTATTAGTGGGACTACACAACAAACCAAGGACAAGTGCAGCGGGTCGACTTACTGAACCGACTAATGCAGATTATTTAGTTAAATATAACAGACTATCAATTTACAACAAAGTATCAAATGTTTAATATGCAGAGATAATCACAGCATATATCTTTTAATAGCCTACGGCAATTAAGAAGAAATGATTCCATGAAATTGCAAGACTTCTTCTTGTTTCCAGTTCTGTAAGTCTTTAACTCCTTTAGACCAAGGCAGTACAAGAGGAAATGATGTGTATCAAATGGCATTACTCTATACTATAATCAATATATTTGATTTATATCACTCAAGGTTAGATAGAAAACAATCAATGCACCACTGTATCCAGATGGCTTTCTTGGAATTACAAGGTACTGGTGTTTACAGATTAATTCTTCATTTAAATGAGTGATCGAAGAAAATATAATAAAGTAAAAGAATGGGAGTGTTGGAAATGTATGATATAATCTTTTCGAGCTTTTGTAACCTAACCCCAAAGGAAAGAAAACCTTTACGCAAAATGAAAAAAATATATGTTTGTCAGACAGATTTGGTATAAAATAAACGACAGAGTTCAAATGAATGATGAAGGTTAGTGGGGGAAACAAAAGAGGGACGACAGTAAGTACTGTATAATTATAGAGAAATCAATACATACCCCTTTGAGTCCTGTATTGATGGTAGCCTCCACCACAGCCAGAGCTTCTTTTATCTGCTTGGCCTGGATATCTAGGCTTCTCTCCAAGAGGTTCCAATCTGCGACCATTGTTTCCAATCTTGGACTGAGACTGGATGATACGCTCGGAGACTGCTCTATGATGTCTTGGCCCTGGAACACTACTCGCTCGGTCTGGTTCTGGTGGGTTTGTACTTCAAGGGAAAATGCCTGAAAGAACAACAAAGAAAGAAAAAAAAAATTTAAAAGAATGTACTTAATTTACTGTACTCTCCCTTTCCCTCTCTGTTTTTCTCTCGAGCTGAAATCGGATCCTGCACAAAGCAACATTGATGCAAATTCACATACAAAGAGACCATGAGCCAACATTTAAGCCCCCACCCCCTCCCAGAAAGCTACAATAATTTACCCCAATCTGACCTTTGACCTTGAACAGCCTTCAGATTAGCAAGATCTCTTCAAAGTAAAATATAGGGCCACAACTGAAGGAGCTTTATGATATCATGTTTCACATGCATAGAAGTGAGATTCTCTTGCTTACACATTCTCCATGTAACTCATACATAACCTTGTACACTGCATAACATCACCCAAGATCATATTTTAGTATTGATCCATCTTCATAATATCACTGTTGAAAACACTTACATATCTTTTGCTGATTTATTTTAAGAATCTTGAAACATGTAACTTAATACGCTATTGGTCCAAGGTATTATCATATGTTTTGTCAGATGTTTTAGGAATGGATTGATTCAATCATGAATCAGATTTATTAATTTAAAAACAAATGGTGATGTGTCCATAATATTGTAAAACTTGTAATGCAATGTCCTCTTGACACATGCTACATTGTAACTTGCATTCAAACTTAATATCAATTCCCTATAATCCTATACCATGTATATATTCTTTTACATTTTTTGTAATCTGGACGGTCAGTGGCATTGGGTGTTGGTCAGTCTAGTAGGATTATATAAGGATATATGTCAGTGAAAGATTCTCCCATGCTTCAAAGAGATTAAGACTATCTCCTAACTTATTCCGACTCATACCGTCTAGTCGGCTTAGTCACTGCACTGGATATCATCAATTATAAAGTAGTTGCCATGGCGAAAGAGATAATTGGCCAGACACTAAGGAGATTAATCAACACCTGTTTCTGAGCACGACTAAAAGCAGACAGGTTCATCGATATACTACAGAGCCTACAAAGTGCACAGTACAGCACATTGTCTTTGCAACATATACAATGTACATGTACATAAGTGAAATGGATATATAAATATTTAATGTAATTTAAAATGTACTTCCAAACATGATTCACTCATAGAAAATATAGAAATTAGTTTGGAACAAATAATGATTATCTGGGACAATCAAATAGTATGCAAGTACAGACACTGTACTTTACATAGTCAAAGTAAAAATATTATACAAAACATGTACTGTGTGCACAAGCTGTCCAATTTGTGTCCATTTGATTAGTTTCTGATTAATTTACACTTTTATCTACATTGTACATCATACATTGTACTTCAACAATGTAGGCCTGCATTAAATTATCAATCACTCATTAATGAATTATAAAATAAGTAATCCATGTAATTATAACAAACAGGACGTAGATAAAACATACCGTAATTAATGGTGTATAAACCGCACCTTTTTGCCGCCGAAAAAATGTCAAAGTCGGGGGTGCAGTTTATACACAGTACACCCCCCCCCCTCCCCCCCCCAAAAAAAGGAAGTCAAAACCAGCACAAATTTATGGAACTAC